>JAFVLL020016032.1:0-38779 GCA_021397915.2 Tor tambroides
GGACGATGACATCACTGAATTCAATAATGAAATGCCTTTAACTGAAAATTGAGTGTTTAATCTTGTCATTTTACATTATTGACACACTATTTTCCAATTTAATACTGTGAAGTGCTTTGACACAATCTGTGTTGTTAAAAGCGCTATATAAATAAAGGTGACTTGACTTGACAATATGAAATTCTTTGTTCAGACAACTGTTTTTGACTATAGTTGGGACAACATTTGGAGTAATTTTGTTGGTCTGACAAGGGTTTTTATGTAGTTTCAAGAAAATAGCATTTTTTAGTATTTGAGACTCAAAAAGTTTCGTAAACTGGAAAATGTGCAGTTGCATTTTTTACAGTGTATAAAGAACTGTTGCAAGGTTAGTAATGGTGACACAGAAGTCACGCAAGTTTCACTTTGATGTGGCACCTTCAGCATAGCATAGTAGCACACCAGTTCTTACAAATCAGGAAGCATATGTGCTGTTATTCATCTGCAAGTTTTGCATTGTTTGTAATGCCGGGTTGTCCCAGACGAAAGATGAAACATCTATTATTTTCGTTGCTACGTCATGCTGTGAGAGACAGCTGTTGTCATGGTCTTGCCACCAAAGATAGCATGTGATAATTTTCTAAGAGTGTCAGAAATTTAGGATGACCATCACACAGTACTGCTATGACCTACGACCTACGTCTACTGACTAGCCAATAAAAATGCAACATGAAAGGATGTATTGATCAATGTGACATAGTGATAAAACATAAATGCCATGGAGGCTGAAAGACCTAAAAGGAATACTGTATGTGGGATTCCATAAGGAATTTATCATCTGCCTCCGCCAGCTCCTCTTCGGTTTTTTCAGTACGCATGATGGCGTTTTATTGTTCTATATTAACTTCCGATTTAATACGTGTCATTATCATACAGTCCACATGTTGTATCCAATCTATGTCACACAGTGTGATTTGTAATGATCTTACAAGACTGCTGAAGTCGCACAGTCTGTAGAAGCTATAAGATGACACACATAACCAGAGATGGGCATAAATACATGAAAATGTATTTAAAATAAAAATACAAAATACTGTGTGGAAAAAAATGTATTTAAATACAAATACAAAATAACGTATAAAAAATGTATTTAAATACAAATACAGTACTTAAATACACAAAATACATGTGATATTGGCCATCCAGTGCAGGTATCCGTATAGGCTGAAACCTATCTGGACCTAAAAAAAAAAAGTAGATGTGTACAACTGCTTAGAAACTTTTGTTTTCATTTTACATACCTCTTCTCTTTGCCTGCTCTGTACAACATACAAAAAGAAAATTAGAATTTATTTATATAGCATTCAACACTATTTGCTCAATTTTTTATTTTTTGTTTTTTAAGATTTTTTTGGTGTACCGTTCATCAGTGTCTTCCCAAATGCACACAATCACTACACTAAACTGATGGTGACAGACAGTGATTAACCTAATTCTTTTGTCTCTGACATGCATTTGGATAGATGGGTGAACACAATCACCTGATTTTGTAAATGTGACAAATCTGTCATTAAGTACCAAGTTTGCACTTGTCTAAAATTTAAAGTGCTTACATTTACAAAATGAGCCTGAAATAGCAGAAATAATGAATAAAAAATGGTCCGTGCTTAATACAAACATTAGTTAAAAGAAAATATTTAATGAATTTTAAAAAACATATATATATATATTGTTCAATTTAGCGTTATTCAAATGTTATCATATTCATATGTTTTGTTCTAATGTCACAAGTCATATTCTAAAGTTTACTGGGTTTTACACAATGTTTTGATTCTTTTGTGTGGGTTATAGAAGTGTACTCAAAAACATTTTCACAACCAAAATGGCCCACAACCTAATCAGTTTATATGTGAAGAAATCCATTTATTCACAAACTTCTTACAAAACGATTGTTCGGCAAACTACTTCCTGTCACCACTGATCTCTGATGGTTTGGAGAATATGCAAACTGGGGTGTCTTACCATATTATTTTAATGTATTATCTTAATTATGAACACGCTGGTTTGTAGTGCAAACAGTTTTACCGTTTACTGCACGTTGTTATTCTTCTCGTTATTTCCCTACAGTGGCTAATGAACCGAAGTCTCGCACATTCACAGAAAACGGCTTACTTCCATGTTAGAGAGGGTGCACAAAAAACTGCCAGCCAACATGCAAGTGTGAATCTGAATTTCCTTTCACAGCATACTGCACTTATAAGTGCAACTACACCAAGCACATCACACTCTAGGCCTACTCATTCATCCATGCTTCTTTTTCCACTCCAGCTTTCCAATAATTTCTGCCCACTAAAAGCTGCACACATATGTTTGCTTAGGCCTATCTATGTAAACGATTTAGAATAAGTTCAGTCGATTCACATTTTATATCATTTTATATCATCGCCAGGATGTGTATTGTCATATCACCCACCAATAACATGCGCTAATGCTTTAAACACATCTGACAAGCTATAGCTGATAAAGAACAACAACTGATTAACTATCAAAACTGATTGACTAACCCTTGTTGGTGCTCTTTTATTCTTTCATGTTAACTGAAGGCAAATCTGAATGATGCACTATTTTAACTTTAATCAACAAGTGCAATTGACCATGATGTCCTCACCTTATCTTATTCTAGAAAAGTGGCTCACCCAATGCTGAATGGAGCTGTACAGCTGCAGCTCACGTGATGAATGTACAAAACAGTAAAATACAAAAAAAGCTAAATTTTGTACTGTATTTCAAATACGTATTTTAAATACATGTATCTGAAATACTGCCCATCCCTGCACATGACAGTGTAAAACATTGAGAAAATTATATACAAAGGCATATGAAACAAGTCAAAAGATTTTTTTTGTCCTGATTTGAATGGAACACCAAGTTTTATTGGTCTTGCTCTTTTCAGGTACAACACTGAAGACATCTGTCATAATAATATAGTACAATACAAAACAAAATGGGACTATTACAGTCTGCTACATCCTATAAAATATCAAAACAACGAAAGTACACATGGACCCACGGTATATCATAACAGGACAACCTTCTCCTTTTGCCATTGCAGTCTGTTTTATGTGGTGTTAAATATGATTTCAAGCACCACACTGGAAATGTCTCACAGCATACAATTTAAATGCATACAAAACATTAAACCATCTTTATACCATCTATCAGGGGCCATCAAAATCTGCTGACAAAAAGTGTCATATATTGGCACTAAACTTAACATGAAAAGGTCCAAGAACTGAAGCCCAGAGTTTTTCTGTCTAAGTTCTCTAAGCATCCTCAAAAGTAAAGAGGCTGGGCATATGAAAACACACGCCAGGACCAATCTGGAAGAAGAGTCGCTAGATATGCATGTAGCGCTGCCCAATGGCGAGAAATGGAGGTTGTTTTGAATCGGCGAGACTGCCTAGCCAATCAGGCCGGTCTCGTGTTGAGCTAGCGCGAGGCTGAGCGCATATGGGGTTTAAAGAGGAGAGAGAAGGGAAGACAGTGGCGAGATTTCAATCAACTCAACAACACAGGTACGGAAACCCGTCTAATATTTAACACAACACATACCATTCATTTTTACCTAAAATATTTCATTTTATACGCATTTATATATATTTTTTTTAATTAAATGTGAAACTAACATTTATTCCCCTAAAACAGAATAAATGTGATTTTTCATAAATTCGTTCATATTTGAAGGTCAAGAAGGAGTGATGTATATTTGCAGTTTGTTTACCAATCTTTGCGTTTTGTCTTTCTGTGATATTGACTATTTCTAATAAATCACAGAAATGTGAATAAAAAACTATTTTATTAGAGATCAAATGCAATTTTCTGATTTGCTGTTATCAGTACTAATAATGTTTTCCTTTACTTAAACTGAAACATTAAAAGTTATTAAACTGATTTTTTTCCTGGACTGTATTCTTCAAGCGCATCGCTGCTGAATATGGCTCGCTATGTCCTGTCTATGAACCACCCTGCCTTCTTCTATACAGACCGATTTCGATGACATCTTCGCGTTATGCAATTTTTTGTCTCCAAATTCATTCGCTTATGCAATTATTCTTTGCTCTCTGTCTTATTATGTGAAAAAACAGATCTGTATACGCGCTGGAAGCATGTTATCGCATTTTTCCTTTTCCAACTTAAACAAGCGCGCTTGCCGTGTATTAAAATGGCTGGCGATTGAGACCATTGACGAGCAGCTATTCCTTCACGCAGCAAGGACGGGATAATTTCAGACTGAAAACATCAATTTTAGATGCAAAACAGGCCGTTTCTTTCGTTTTCGCCCTAGAATGTCTATCTCTAATACTTTGGATTTAAATAAAGACAGTGCAAAGCGATTTATCATCTTTTCCAGCTTGACAGTTGCGCTGGATATACTCGCATAGGCAATGGCTGGCTGTAGTCTTTGTTAAGGCAGCACTGCGCCAAGCGACAGCCAGGGCTCAACTTAGAAAAACAGTTAAACACGCTAAAATACGAGCTGACAGCCTTTTACAGTCATTTTAAACTAAAAGTACAACATTTATTTTAGTTGATAAATATGTTTTTCTTTTAATTAGAGCCCTTGGGTCGCTATAATCATCTTTTAAACCCGAGGGGGTGTGTATTGCTTTGTTGCACGGTCAACCCATCTGTTTGCTCGCTCTGCAAAGAAGCCATTTTAATGAATGAAGAACAGCAGCGCAAGGCAGAGCTTATACCAGTTACTATATATAACGGTCTCTATATGCTTGTAAACAGGCAGAACGCTGTAATGCATGCTTCTAAATCAAGAACAGTAATTGAGTACAAAATAAAATATTAGTAAGGTGAAAAAGATTTACAAAAATAAAGAACAGTTTCTGTCATGAGGATGCATTTATGTGAAGGATGATGAATAATTCTAGCTGATGGCCTTTCTGTTTTTAGTGGCCAATTTTATAGGCTACCACCACCATCTTCACATGAGCGGCCAAGTGTGCTGCTGTGTAATCTATAAGACTGTGTATGAAAGTAAGTCATGTCTGTGCAATAGAGTAGCCCAAACTTTTGCTAATAATAACAAACAATGAAAGGTGTACTGTTAATTGCTATAGCATAGTAGCCACAAAGAATATGGCGGTGGCACATTGTATTTCCCAAAAAAAGACTGTGAACACCAATCAGTCTCATTAATAATCAGTTCACATCCCCCATGCAAGAGGACGGGTCTGGAATTCCCTTTGTGTATCATCTTAGTCTAATAAGTCCTCCACCCCACTGATGTAAGAAATGTTGTACTATTTAAAATACATAAGTACAATGAGTCATTTTGTGTTTTAATTAGTGCTGTCAAACGATTAATTGTGATTAATCGCATCCAAAATAAAAGTTTTTGTTTACATAATAAATGTATGTGTTCTGTGTATATTTATTATGTATATTTTTAAATATTAAATGTATTTATTTATAATATAAATTATATGAATATAAATATAGATATGTAAATACATGTAAATATTTTCAGAATATATACTGTATGTGTGTGTATTTATATATACATAATAAATATACACAAAACACACACATGTATTATGCAAATAAAAACTTTTATTTTGGATGCGATTAATCGCGATTAATCGTTTGACAGCACTAGTTTTAATCTATTTTTAGTAGCCACACCTGACAAAAAAAGATGATATTATTATTTTCTGTTGTTTTATGCTCTTTATTTCCTATCATTTTAGATTTAAAAAAAAAAAAAAAAAAACAGCACAAGAGAAGATTTTAGTGGACATAGGCCCCTCTCATCTCACAAAAATGGCAAAAGGAGACCCAAGAAAGCCCAAGGGCAAGATGTCTGCTTATGCCTACTTCGTTCAGACGTGCAGAGAGGAGCACAAGAAGAAAAGCCCAGAGATTCCAGTCAGCTTTTCAGAGTTCTCCAAAAGATGCTCTGCAAGATGGAAGGTTAGAAATGAAATTTCTAATATAATTTGACTCAAATGATTTAAATAAAGCAATGCAGAAGTATTTTCATATTATTCTCAGTGGAAAATTCTCTTGATTTGTTGCATAGGCAATGACCGATAAGGAGAAATCCAGGTTTGAAGACATGGCCAAACAGGATAAGCTGCGTTATGATCAAGAGATGATGCACTACATGCCTGGAGGCAAGAGAGGCAAAAAGAAGGATCCCAACGCACCCAAGAGACCACCGTAAGTAGACCTGACACACATTACCTCAATATTTCGAAAACTGTCTATATGCAGTTATTATGAAGGATATTTTGTTAATTTGATGCTTCATTTGATTATATTCTAGCATCTTAATTATTTATTATGTAGAGGTTTTGAATGATAGTTATACATTTTTTTTAATGATTAAATTATAACCCATTCATAAAGCATTACATAAAGCATACAAATGTTGATGAATAAATGAATCTTGCCACCTTTTATGATCAACAGCTCTGGATTTTTCCTGTTCTGCTCGGAACATCGTCCACAAATCAAGGCTCAGTATCCCAGCTTGGGCATCGGAGACGTGGCCAAAAAACTCGGCGAGATGTGGAACAGCCTCACAGATTCCACCAAACAGCCCTATTTGATGAAGGCCAACAAGCTGAAGGACAAGTATCAAAAGGCATGTCTCGATCTAGATGCTTCAGTAGTCCACCATGTAACATATCACAATTTCAGTATTTTACAATATAACGATATTTCCTTTTTGCGCAGGATGTTGCGGACTACAAGACGAAGGGCAAGGTTGGGGGGGTGTCCATGGGCATGGGAATGATGGGGAATGGTATGGCTCCAAAACCCATGATGAAGAGCAACATGGATGATGACGAGGATGACGAGGAGGAGGAAGACGAAGAAGAGGATGATGATGAATATGATGATGATGAATAGACTGTCATTTTCGTGTGTTTGATCATTTACGATTATAATAACTATTTCTCCCCCATTGAAGTCCAGTAGATACGGAATACACTGGTGGTCATTCATAGCCCCGTTGTTGTTTTAATAGAGGTGGAATGTTTTGTGTGCAGTTGGTGAGAGACTCACTACCACAGTTTCTTACTTCCAGCTTTGTGTGCGTGTGAGTGCATGTGCACATGTGAAGTTCTCACTTCATCATGGTAGCCCAGTGTCTTCCTAGCCCATCTTTGTATCCTTTTACCAGTTGTATAACAAAAGGCCTTTAAACAAGTAATACCCTTCCTGTATATGTAAATCCCTGACCTATATATATATTTTTCATTTGTTTAAGAGGCTCCTGAGTGTGTAGCTCTGTATATGGTTAACATTGAGTAGATATCGTTTATGATTGTAGTTTGTTGCATGTGGAAAGGTGTCATAGTTTGGAACTGTGCACCGATATCAGACATTTCATGCTGAAACCATCATTAGCTTCCTCTTCCTTGTCCAGTTTTGGAAAAGAGCACTTGCCACCAGCACGTCAGTTAGTCCTGTTGCAGGGATGTGTGCTATATGTTGTTTACTATACTACATGATATATTGGCACATCCATGATCAATGTAGGAAAGATATTTGTATTGTCTTTCCTATATATTAACTATTGTGTGATTTTAGGAATGCACTATAGAAATACTGATTTGTGTAAAATGCTGTGAAGTCAGGTCAAAATGTTACAATATGAAGCGGAAAAGAGTTATTAGCACTCTTGAAATCTGGCATAAAAATTATAAAGTTAGGATTGGAAAAAAAAGAAGCCCTGATAATATCTAAACATACTGAAAAATGTCAATATTGACCAATATCGATATGGTCACTTATATATTGTGCATCCCAAGTTTAATTCTTATTTTTTGTTGAATATAAAGTAACAAACAATGCTGATGATAAATCTGTACTTATCTGTATCTATGATTTTCATTTTATATGTTTGAGGTTTGCAATTAAACTGAAATGTTTTTATTTGTGTTTTGTATGTCTGTATATAGACCAAGAATATATGAGAGTGAAACCAGCATGAATGGACCTTGAAGACAATATCTAGCATATTGTATGCATAATTTCTATTGAAAAACTTTCAAAAATAGGTGTAGGAATGATGTTGGCCACCTTCAACTGTAGATCCTTAACTAAAGTGTTTAAAGTTTGAAAGTTATAATGATAGCAATCTCCCTTGCAGCTAGTGATACTGAAATTACAAAAGCATTTGAAGCTTATATATACTTCTTTCTTCAACATAAGCGATAGTTTAAAATTAAATAAATATGCATCACTTAAAAAATAATAGCTTCAGCTGCATAATGGTTCATAAATGTACTGTACTATGCTTAGACAAGGCACTCAAAAGTCCAGTATGGGGCAACCAGACCCTGTGTAATGAAGTCCTTGTGGTCCACTATGGTCTTTAAATCATCAAAGGTTAGACCAGAGGTCACCAAACTCTGTGCAGAGTTCAGATCCAACCCTAATTAAACACACCTGAAGCAGCTAATCAAGGTCTTACTAGGTATACTTGAAACATCCAGGCAGGTGTGTTGAGGCAAGTTGGACCTAAACTCTGCAGGACACCGGCCCTCCAGGACCAAGTTTGGTGACCCCAGGGTTAGACTATGAAACCCTGATTTTCAGTTTGATCTCAAACTAAAAGTTCTTCATTGTAGGAACTCTTAAAGGAATCTTCTGGCGTATTATTATAAAACAACTCGTAATCAACAGCAGTCGTGTTAAGATATATTTGACAGGAATATTCCTCTGGTGACATTTATATGTCTGTTGTTTAACTTTACGTCGCTAGATGGCGCAAAGCTCTATTTTTATTGTACAAGTGTACATGAGTTTATGGTTGCGTTGCATAATGCCATCATGGGAATGCTTTCGATAATAAAATTAGTGACATGCTGAAATTAGATGGGATTCATATGCAGTCATAAAATGAACTCTATATTAGTTTGTCGTGGAGAAAATTAACTATCGTTTCACAAATGTAGTTTATCAGTCCTTCGCAGTCTGTTGCTTTCCTGTTTAATGTCATTCGCCTCATCATTCTGACACTCTAATGATCTCCTTCCAGAGATAACATTTCAACGGCTGACATTTAGATGAAAATGCAAGAGTCTTCAAAACCCTGTCAATTATATTACAAACACATTTTCACAGTTTCCTCGTAAAACGCTGAAGAGATTGTCGGATACGCCGTATGATGCACGTAAATATGTAAATATTGTAGTTTTTCCTCATACTGTACTAAGCGGCACACGTTCTTTCTAAGCGACATTTCTGATTGGTAGTCCCAAGGGCAAAGTGGGAGGATTTCGTGACCCACGGGATGACGTCAGAAATTTCTCCACATTTGATTGGCTACGCACGACGCCTATCAAACTCTGAGGCCAAAGCCCAGTTGCTTGCTGTCTGAAGCGGCAGCGAGCGGAGTGGGGTGAGAGGCTTCCGTCTCTGGGCTGCGGAAACTACCCTGCGAAAGCCAGCGAGAGTGGCAGTGATTGAGGAAAGGAGGACCGCTTTACTTTTTGAATATCCGTTACACAGCATCTCCCCCTTATTGAAGGAAAAGGCCTGCGGAGATGGGCGACAAGGCGGGGACCAGGTAAGAGGCAGTTTTCATCGCAGGTTCAATTCAGGCTCTGACTTCTTATTTTGAAGTCACGATATCATATTCTCACAGCCCACCCGATGATGAACAGTCCCACCGAACCTCCGAGGCTGGAGGGGTGGCGTGGGAAACCTACTAGTCCATCTGAGTGAGGTACACGTTTAATCTGTAGACTACTACAGGATATGCATCGGCACTCGAAGCAAACGCTCCTAAAAACATGATCACTGGACATCTTATGTACTTCACCCAGGGTGGGGTGACTGACCAGCACGCTACACCATAAATCTACAGCCCTGCTCTGTTCTTGTACAGCCTTGCAATAGAAATCTCTTCGGAGTATGCGTAGGAGTGCGGCATTTAGTTGCTTTAACTGCTTGTGTTATCAACTGCGATCTGATGTTATCTTGTTGTTTGAGGACCCAAGTTGTGACTGATATTTTTTGCAGCGCTCGCTGCGGCTAGTCATATTTATCCGCGACAATAACAAGCCCTTACTACGACAGGTTATTTGAAAGCTGCATGATTGTAAATGAGCAGACAGTTTCTTATTTTCCGCCCAACTGCCCCGAAACCGAAAAGTCTGTCGCACCCAGTGCGAGAAATTCCTGCTCATCACTGCACGCTCACTTCCTCAACTTTCAGAAAAGGCCTCGACGTTTCCTGTTGCAGAAAAAGCGGTGGGGTTTGATGTGCCTAAAATCTCATTCTAACACACCTCTCTGCCTGTCTGTGCAGAATAGGCCCTATAGGCGCAGTGTAGATAAATAGTCGAGTCGTGGGCGACCATGTACGTGCGCTGAGTTTGATGAGTAACCCAGCAATTCTCTCAGTTGTGCCTTCAGTTCTGCTTACATGTCACGGCTCACACCATCATGAGAGCAAACCCACGGGCTTTCTGCCTCCTGTCTATGTAGAGGCTACATTTTGGGCTTTAACAGAGGGTTGCATGTTGGTTTGGCGTACGACACAGTTAGTACTTGCACAATATATGCAAGAGGCCCTTTTCACATTCACATGTCATGTTAATTTTTTAACCCCATAAGCCTGACATACGAAATATTTATTTTTTTCTGAAATTGAATGTTTTTTACCTTTTAGATATATTAATAAAAAACCTTTTATATATGAAGAAATTGTAAAAAGTTTGCATATATGACACAAAACATAAAACACATTCGGTACATCAGGCTTTTATGGCCCATATATAATATAGAGATAATATGGAGCTCACAGTCACGGAGGAAAACACCTAAATTTTTAGAGGCCCAAACTGAGCAAAAATATGCAATTTAGTACAGATGTTATATGACCAAAAAATAAGGTGAAATTTTGATAGCTTGTAATGTTTAACAGAATAACAGAATACCTGCAAAAATGCATATTAGTATCAGTTGTCACTCTGTATTTCCTAATATTATGTCTTATTAAGAGGATATTTAAATGTTTAGTTTTATGATCAAAGCTCTGTAGTTTTAATTGTGGGTGGCCAAGCACATAATGCAGTGACGACTGAGAGAAGTACAAATGAATGTTTTGTAAATAAATGATTTTTCGTTAAAAAAAATGTATGGCTAATCAAGTAAACTCTGTTTATCCTGAAATATTAATAACACTTTTTTACATTACTTTATAAAAATTGTTTAAGATTCACAGCAAAAACGTGTGTACCATGACCTGAAGACATTTTTAGAAATACTAAAAGGATATTTATTTACTAAAAAGTGTGATCTGTCAGATGGCAAATGGTGTGTAGTATATTGTGCAACAGGTTTTTCAGCAAAGATTTGGTGTTTACAATGTATGCCGTTAAAATATTATACAGAAGGCTTTATAGGGTTAAAGGGACAGTTAATGTTCAACCCTTATGTTCTACCAAACGTGTATGACTTACTTTCTTCAGTGAAACACAAAGGGTGTTGTGCGGAATGAAAGCCTTAGTCACTATTCACTTTCATTGTATGGAGAAAAGATGCACTTGAATGGTTACTGAAGCTGACAGTTCCTAGCATTTTGCCAAACGTCTCCTTTCTGTGTTCCACGGATGAAACTAGGTCATTGAACGACAAGAGGGTGAGGAAATGTTGAAAAATATCAATTTTTGGGAGAAATATCCCTTTAACCTTCATATTTCTCTTCTCAAGGCTCCGTTTTGCCACTGAAATGCAAACTTTTGATTTGAAAAGAGCTCGAAGGCGAACAGTGATTGTTGCATGGTTATTGTATTGTAATAAGATTAAATAGCATGGCTTTTGTGTGAGGGGAACAGTTGTTCATCGGCCCACTACAGTGCAAGCCATGCACAGCAAACGTAGCTCGTATTGACTGACGCACATTCATAGCACTGCAAAGCTGTGAAAGAGGCGTTTTATGTAGGTGTCATTGGCCCTTCTGTGCATTCAAATTAGCCTTGGGTAAATTAAAGTTCGCTATCGCTCCATAATTTTTTTTATTTATCATACTTTCTGTTTATGAACATATTTTGCCACCAAAGACCTCATAGATGTCAACAGTATACCCTTGCCTGTTGCCGTTTTTGCTAGGTAAATTCTGATTCATCCCCTCTTGTGGTACACTCACTGGAGGTGCTGTGGGGGTGTTGGTGGATCTTGCAGGCTTAGTGGTGTGTGGTGGTCTTATGAAATGAAAAGGCAAAATCCCTTCTGTGTGTGTGCTGTTGCTTTTTTAATCCAGTATAAATTCATGTTCTAGTTCTGTCTGATGTTTACACATTTCCAGGTTAATAGAACATTTATCAGCAAGAGGCCAATACTGTGATATCTTTGTTTTTTTTATATGCTTATATTATTAACGTCAAGTTAAAATCAATTCACATCAAATCTTATGTTTAAATGTTTGCCTTGCTTCAAAAACTGTTACAGTGTTGTAACAATGTTTTGCATAACTTTAATTTATTACCATGAAGTGTTGTTAGGCCATTATAATTATTAACAGTTACCTTCCTTTTGACTCATTAGTCATCAAATCCTCTGTAAACACAATTAATATATCGATGTGACAGGCGCGGCGGTGCAGCTTTCATTTACGCGCTAAAAACGGCTTACTCACGGATCATTTCATGTTTCAAGTCAGTTTATTTGGATTCATGAACAGAAGTGACGTCCAATTTGTTTACTTTGTAATTACTAAGTCATTTTCACCAGTTTGACAAACAAATGATTTGCGGACTGTTCGCGAACATGAGAGACGGGTATCAGCACATTGACAAGATAATGAACCAGTCACTGTCAAGTAGGCATTGCCATCTCTCACATGACTTTTCATTAAGAACACCGTGAGTTTAATGGAGGCAGACGAGATTAAATAACAGAAATGTATTAAAAGGAGCAACCTTAGGAAGAAAGAACGTTTAGATGGACAATATGGAAAGAATAATGAAATTGTTGAATAGGAAAATATCCAAAGCTTTAGAGACAGTAAGGTGAAATGATTTAAGAGTGAAATCAGGAGGACTGTGCAGCTGTTTTTATACGTAAGTGTATGTTTATGATTGCTCTTCAGTCCAATACCAATTCACAAGAGATGTGAGTGCAAAGAGCCATGAGTTATTCAAGGGAACTTGTCATGCATTGGGAGTGACTCCTCAGGTCACTCCGAGTTTGGTAATCACAGGGAATCACTGTGGTAAGACCAAAACAGGAAAAGTGCTTGGAAACGTTTTTTAAATGCTGAGCAAAATGTCATGTAGCTCCATACCCGTGTTTTTGTATTTGGACCATGCTTGCACAATATCCTGCAGCTGAGTTGAACATTGATTGGGGATTTACTGGAGGCTGGTTAGTATATATTCCCCATACTCCAGTTTATGACATCTGCATGCTCAAACTCGTACTCCCCTCATGTTGTCCTCATTTTGTAGTGGGATTGATTGGTGTGGTCCATTAAATCACATCTGCATCAGTAGATGAGCGTGATGGATTGTTTTGGGCATGTTTTCACCTCTTCTCGTGTTGTAATTCTCCCCTCATTCCAACATCTAATAATTTGCCCTGTTAATCTCACCTTTTCGCCTTTTTGCTCTCTCTTTCATCAGTGACTGAAAAATGTTACAGGTCTGCTAGTTTAACAAGGAGTCAGTTTTAGTGGATAGAAACAAAATATTTTATTTGTGCAGTTACAAATAGGTAGTTCACCAAAAAAACTCAGTAGTTCCAAACCAGTATGACTTTGTTCTTCTGTGAAACAAAATGAAGATATTTTGAATGTTTTTGCCCATACAATAATCCAAAAGGAAAGGAAAGGACGTGACATGTGGCCAAGTATGGTGACCCATACTCGGAATTTGTGCTCTGCATTTAACCCATCCAAGTGCACACACACAGCAGTGAGAAGTGAACAAACAAACAAACACACACACACACCCGGAGCAGTGGGCAGCCAATGCTGCGGCGCCCGGAGAGCCTTGCTCAAGGATCTCACCTCAGTCATGGTATTGAGGGTGGAGAGAGCGCTGGACATTCACTCCCCCCACCTACAATCCCTGTCGGACCTGAGATTCGAACCTGCGACCTTCGTCCAAGTCTGACTCTCTATCCATTAGGCCACGACTGCCCTCAAACAACATTAGGCCCCACTGACTTTCCTTGTTTGGACAAAAAACTTTATACTTCATACAGGTTTGGAACGACATGAGGGCAAGTAAATAATGATAGATAATTCATTTTTAGGTGAACTATCCCTTGAGTCTCATTGACCTAAATGGAAAGGGTGTTATCAATAATGGCACACAACACGGTCACAGTGTTGCTGTTGCCACCCAGGTTTTATGTACACGTGTGTTTATCTCTCACACACATACACACCTCTAATTCATCAGCTGATGGCTCCATTATCTCATTTTAAGCTGAAAGTGCAATTCACTGGAGACTATTTAGACACCTGTCTGCACTGATGGATTAAGTCTCTACATTTAACAGGCGCCCGGTTCCTCTAACATAGTCTAGTTTGTGGACTGAGTTAACATTTCTCATGGGATTTTGTCCCAGATGAATGATGTTCCGCTCCACCGGTTTCATTTTCATAGATGCTGTGGGTTTATGTCTGCTGAATAAGGCCACACTTGCAAAAACTAAAGCTTACACTACATTTTTACATTTTATGATGAAAATGAGTGGCACTTGCATGCCATTGTTTCCATGAAGGTTTTAGTCATTTTAGCAAGTTGCTATACAGTTACTAGGGTGGTTGCTTATTGGCTGAAGTCAAAAAAAGCCACAGATATTTTGTTTTCTAGATATAGTGCACATTCCTGCTTCAGTGTAAAGAGTATACCTCAGTTTTGACGCAAATGCTTATCGTAAGCATATTGTGGAACGCAAAGCCTTTCAGACTCTGTCTGATAGTGTGCTAAAACTTAAGTGGTTCACACATGCACACTAAAAAGTTTCCAGTGTCTGTGCTATTTCTTTTCGGGCATTATGAGCAATTGAAAATGTCTTTGTACTTAGCGTACATGTAAAAACCACTTAAATATATTGTTTAATTGTCTTGACAGTTGTGATTCTGAACTTGCGAAACTTACTTCTATAAAATAATGTGATTCTTTTTTTTTTTCTTGTCTTAGCAAGCACATATAATTATATAGTCTGAATTTCTCTAAGAATAACTAAGTTGCACTTATTGTCCTGAGTATTGGCCAGTGAATATAAGATATTGTGAATCACATCACACTGTCCCCTAGGCTCCTATTATGGAAAGAAGGAATTCAGAAAAATTCACCAGTTTGAGTTCCCAATGGGAAGTGGTCTAGAAAAACAACATTTACACATGCAGCACCTCAGCAATGGAAAAATAATAAAATGGAGAAGTGATCTCAACTGGGTTCCTTTTTTCCCGTTATATTGCTGTTTTAATTAGCAAATTGCTTGTAATTGACCTCTATATCTTTTTTTCCAAATAACTTTTACTTTGCTCTAGATGTGGGCTGTTGAAAGTCAGAGGAACGAGCTCTTTAAAATAGGCTGTAATTACGGGCACTAGTGCACACTTGCTCTCTGACAACAGTTCTGTGACGTCACACGGTGTCTGAGTGGTTAGCCTAGTGTCCTGTAAATTGTCTGCATGTGTAAAAGGCTGACAGGTGATTATAACCAGACATCCTTGGCGCTTCCCTTGGCTCCATCCTAAGACAACAGTGAGATTGATTAAGTCTCTCTCACACACACGTTTACTATCTCCATCCATTACTGTGTCTATTTTTCTCACTGCTGTCTCTTACTGTTGGATCCTCTCCCATGGTTTGATCTTAAATTTCTTTTTTGCATTTTAGACATTTGCATGTTCACTTATTTTGTTTAAATTTCTTGTTTTTACAGCACACATGCCACCAAATGTGAGTGTCTGCTTGTTTGTCATGTGGGAGGATTTGTTTACAGTATGATTGATGAGTTTATTAGGGCTTGATGTTACGCATTTTCTGGTTCTTGTCTTAAGGACAAGTAAATGATTATTTTCACTGGTTTTCATGTATAGATGGTTTGTCCCAAAACTTTTTGTTAAAAAAATTGGATGGGTCATCATGAGGAATATGAAGTCAGCTATATAGAGATGACTTTTACTGGCAAATGGAAAACCAGGGATGTTTTTTAGACCGAATTAATGTTCATTTGTGATTTGTAATGGTATTAGTGTGATTACTAATGATCGCTGTATAATATAGGATGTATTATAATAACTAACTACCAGAAAATGTTATTTCCACTTTCCATTCATATCGTTCTGAAATGTTCCAAGTCTCTGAATGCAGTAAAAATAATGATGATGATAATAATAATGAAATAATATGCATTATTGTTAATAATATAAATAACAACGATAAAATTATTGTTGCTGTTAATAATAATAAAAAAATGCAAAACTAGATTTTTGTCATGATTTCATCACTTTCATGCAGCATTGAAAGCTTATTGAGCCCTCAAACCATTTTCATTTCATTTTATTTGCTTTGCTTCAAGGAAGACTTTGGAGAAGGGCTGTCATCCTGTGTTTACAGCTTCACTAATTTGAATATAATGAACCTGGAGAACGGTGTATAAGCAGAAAGAACTAGAATGCAGACTACAAGCAAATGGGATCTGAGACGCTGTTAAATGGATAGTTTTCCCCAAAATAAAAATTCTGTCATTATTTACACACCTTAATTTCACTCCAAACCTCCATGACATTCTTCAGCATCATCTTATTTTATGCTTTGCAGAAGAAAGTCATAAAGGTTTGGAATGACATAGGGATGTGAAAATGGTGACAGAATTTTCATTTTTGGACAAACTATCCCTTTCATGTATTGCTTACAGCAGCACGTGACAATCTGCGGTTTTGTATGATAATATGTTTATGTGTAAATGTTTATCCTGCCTCTGTGCCTTTTAAAAAACAGTCAGCCTCGTCCAGTTTAACACTTTTTTTTTTTTTTTTTTTTTTTTTTTCATGACTGTCCTGAACAAGTGTCAAAGTTGAGTCCTGAGTTCATATTTGTGTTTGTATGTGTAACCCATCCGTACAGCCCTACCCAGTGCTGTGATGAGCCGTGTCCACTCAAAAAAATCCTTTTTTGTCTAGATCCAGAAACTTCATCTATACTCCATATTAGTTGCTGGGCATGTTTTGACTTAGACTCAAGATGTGTTTCAGACACTCTTTACAGGGTATCTACAAACTACATCTACAGTGCCTTGCAGAAGTATTCAAACCCTTTCATTTTTATTTTTTTTTTCCACAAATTATAATTTTTTTTTCCACAACAATCTGCACTCCACACACCATAATGACAAAGCAAATAACAGGTTTTTAACATCTTTGCAAATTTATTATAGATAAAAAAACAAATGATTCCAGTGCATAAGTATTCAAACCCTTATCTGGGACAGTTGAAATTTAGCTCAGGAACATTCATATTGCTTGTAAATATCAGAGAAAAAACCAAGCCCTGAGGTCAAAAGAACTGCCTGTAGAGCTCAGAAACAGGTTTGCGTCAAGCCACACATCTGGGGAAGAGTTCAGAAAAAATTCTGCTGCATTGAAGGTTCACAGAATCATGTAGTCTTCATTATCCATAATGGAAGATGTTTGAAACAACTAGAACTCTTTCTAGAGCTGGCCTCCTGGCCAAACTGAGCAACTGATGGAGAAGGGCCTCGTCTAGACTGGTGACCAAGAAGCTGATGGTCACTCTAGTTGAGCTCCATGATCATATATGCAGATGGGAGAAACCTACAGAAGGACAAACATCACTGCAACACTCCACCAATCTGGGCTTTATGTCAGTGTGGCCAGACTCAATCTTCTCCTCAGTGAAGACACACAAAAGCCCACTTGGAATTTGCAAAAAAGCACCTGAAGGACCCTCAGACTCTGAGAAACAAGATTCTCTGGTCTGATGAACCTCAATTCCAAGCATCATGTTTGAAGGAAACCAGCTCTGCTCATCACCTGCAGAGTACCATCCCAAAAGTAAAGTGTGGTGGTAGCAGCCTCATGCTGTGGGGCTGTTTTTCAGCGGCAGGGACTGAGGGACTGCCACTGGTTTAATTTTGATGGCTTCTCACTTCTTCATTACATGATACTTGAGTAAACATAATATAATATAATATAATATTGGTGCCTAACTCTGATTAATACGTCTGTCTGCAGTACATCTCAAACCTTTTGCAGTTTCCATGATGATCTTGCTTGTTTTCTCTGTTTCTTCCCCTTTGCTGAATCCTGTTTAGGTCTTTCTAATGTTTGTAGTCAGTGTAGTTACTCAGACAGCAGTAACTTAGCTGGGCTGTATTTGTAACAGGCTATGTATTGTGCAGAAATTCTCACTGAAAATTGCAGTCTAATAATTAGAGTTTATATTAAGCAAACAGCATCAAGGGTCAGAGTGTGATGTTGTGTCCAAGTCTTAATTTTGTGTGTATGTGTGATATGATTGAGATGAACAACAGTAGTAGTAGACATAGTTCTCACACAGGCAGGGCATTTACTTTAATTCATGGGCCCGGGACGAAATTGTTAGGGTCAGAAGGATTGGGACAACATTTCCTGACAACAGTGTGGCTTACACTGGCTACTGGAATATATTTCCATAAACAAGGGCGTGAAATGTTTTTCATACCATATTGTCTGCAAGTTTTGCTGTTTTCCTTGTCCTCTCTTGAGCTAGAAAATCATGCAAACACGCACACAGAGTCAGCAGGCAACAGGAACACACGCAGAGCGCCGCTGACGCAAGCTGCATGTTCAGGAAGGCAGCGAATGCATGACCCGTGCCTTTCTCATCTATGCACTCACATTGCTTGCGCATGTGTGTTTAAGTGCATGCATCTTTCTGGACACTTTTGCTGTTTCATTATGAACTCTGATCATTTTTATTTTTCTCTGGCGTATTCATGTCTGTACACGTGAGTTATGACAAGACTTCGCCGCGGCGATCGCGTTACCCTGAGGTTGTTATTGAGTGTGTTTCTGAGAGGGAGACTTCAGGATGATACTGAAAGGACTTTATTATGTGGAATATGCTTAATTGTATTCTCATAACTCGTGACATTTTTGTTTTCCACTGATATTTATAAATCATTGGACAGGCCAGACGTAGAACTGAGGAAGCTGAGACCCACCGGACAACAGCTTGCTGATTCAGTGTCACCTGTTCACAGTGAAGTGCACTAATAATACTGTCTACTTCCTGTTTGTTTGTTTTTTTTGTTCTAGTGGTAATGGCTGTTTTCAGACTAAAATGTCTAATTTATTTGTGGAAACTGTTAACAGATATGCAGGTTGCAAGTGACATGAGCAAATAAAATCAAGGACATCAAAGTGGTCTAAAAAAGTAATTTAAAAGCATTATTGATTTTCCATTTCATATCATTATGTAGCAACAAATATATTACGAAGTTGCATTACCCCTTAAAGGGATAGTTCACCCAAAAATGACTCACCCTCATGTCGTTCCAAACCCGTAAGACCTTCGTTCATCTTCGGAACACAAATTAAGATATTTTTGATGAAATCCAAGAGCTTTCTGACCCTCCATAGACAGCAAGGGAACTACCACATTCAAGGCCCAGAAACGTAGTAAGGACATTATTAAAATAGTCCATGTGACATCAGTGGTTCAACCGTAATTTTATAAAGTTACGAGAATACTTTTTATGCGCAAAGAAAACAAAAATAAAGATTTTATTTTTAAATACCGGAAGCCTCACGTATTTGTTACAAATGGCCATACTCACTCATATGTTAAACATAAGGTGGATAAGCACTACAAAACCAAAAAATGATTTGATGTTAGCGATGTGAAGATTTTAACAGCTGAACATGCACGTTAAAGGAAGTTCCTGTGTGTCTTTCTTTTTTTCTCACACTGAGTAGCTGCTTGAAAATTTGACACTCTCCGCAAGCGTCTTTCTCACAGCGAGGCCTCTGCCTGTCTATATGCTATTTGTCTCTATTCTGATGCTTTTGCAGGGCTTGCTGCATGTGTATATACCTCTCCGTGCGGCCCATAGCTCAAACCCTTGGTGGTTTCTCACACCTACACAATAAGAACAGGAAACGCACAGGCCGAATGAAGGAAGTGTGACCACCACATGATTAGGCAAGGGTTCTGACTCCACTCCTCTCCTCCTTCCTCTCTCACTCATGCGCTGTCTCTTTCTTCCTTTTGCCTTCAACTCTTTTTCAAACTTCATTTCTGTCAACACTTTTCTTTCCTAATGGTGTTTTTGCAATCCTCTTCCTTCATATTTCGGATTCCTCTTCACTTTTTTGCTGTGCTGTTAGATATTCAGGTCTGCCATTAATCACTATCATATAGTTACTTCATTTAAATGTAAAAGTCCCAAACTGTGAATGTTTGAAGTCTTTTTTTTTTTTTTTTTTTTATTAAATCTATTTTAGAAAAGGTTTACTTCAAATGATTCCACTTTTTTCTTTTTCTTGAAATGTTATCGCCATTATTTTATTTATTTACTTAGTCATTTGCTTATTTTTTTTCTAATGTGACTAGATGTAATGTAATATATGATTTAATTCGATTCATGGGTTTATTGTTCTCTCATTTCCTGGCTCATTAAACTGTTTATGATGATAGTACTTATATAAAGTTAGCGTGGAAGAGGGTCGGGTTTCCTTGGGCCGGAGAGAGAGGAAAACGGGATCAGGATGTATGTAATGATTCTGCTGAAGTGCAGCAACCTTTCGTCCTCAAAGTGATATGGGAATAGAATGGAGTGTGTTTATTAGCTGACATGTTACATTATCAGCTTTTTTTTTTTTTTTGCTATTATATACTTCCCATACCTCTCTTTAAGAGTGAGGCCCTCTGTTTAGGGAACTCCAGTATAGATCTTTCCAGGTTCACCCACTCTTGGCAGGTGTTGCAAGCTAATTTTGGACCTCACCGATATGAAACTTATCCTTAACACTGAAGGAATAGTTGACCTGATGAAAATTTCCAGGGTTAATTAGCAGAGTTATGTTTGTTGGGTACGACTGTAAACTACGTTGTGTGAAAGTGTGTTGACGAAGTGTGTTATCTTTCACAAAGGTCATGGTGTTGTGTGACAGAGCGCTAACTTAGCATTGTGTACCACATTGTTGCTTGCTAATTGCTGAAGCGCCACCATTTTGTTAAGGTCCTGTCATTGGCTCTTCCGACATATCTTTCTTTCTAAGGGTTTTCACTGGAGCCTTTCTTTTTCAGACCTTCCTTTCTTGTCTGAAGACTCAGAAAATCAGAGAGAATAAAAACTGGTGTCAAGTTAAATATTTTATCAGTCTGTTTCTATTGTTTGTTCTCAGTTTTTTTCAATTGTGCTCTGCTTTTTTGTGGTGCCTGTAAAAATATCTTGAGAGAAAACAAGTCTTTTTTGAGGCACCACTATGATTTCCCCACTCACTCATTTTCAATCGCTTCCTGAGCTTTACTCTTTTGAGATGCCACAGTTCATCAAACGTGAAATGGATGGTGTAACTTTGGCTATAGAAATAGGAATAGAGTTGCTCAACTGCTGAAGTGTGATGAATAAAATATAAGACTGGTCATGGGTTTTATTCAGGATCACTCTTTGCATTTTAATTCGAGTTAGTAACTGGACTCCACTAAATTAAACGAAATGTAGTGAGGTCACGGCACGACGGCAACAATGTAGCATACTAGTTTTTGTAGGTTACATTTTTTACTTTTTTTTTTCTGTTTTTGAAAGAAGTTTCTTATGCTCACCAAGGCTAAATTTATTTGATTTAAAATAAAAACAACAGTATTGTGAAATATTATTGCAATTTAAAAGAACTGTTTTCTATATTTTAAAATATTTTAACATTTAATTTCTTCCTGTGATGGTAGCTGAATTTTCAGCAGCCATGACTCCAGTCTTCAGTGTCACATGTTCCTTCAGAAATTATTTTAACATGCTGATTTCGTGCTCAAGAATCATTTCTTATTATTTCCTATCAGTGTTGAAAGCAGTTTGGCTGATTAATATTTTTGTGGATTTTTTTTTTCTGGATTCTTTAAAGAAAAGTTCAAAAGGACAGCTTTTATTTGTAATGTTTTAAATGTCTTTGCTTGTCACTTCTGATCTATTTATTACATCCTTGCTGAATAAAAGCAAAAGAAATCTTACTGACCTCAAACTTTTGAATGGTACTAGGTAGTGGCCAGTTTTCAGTTTATGCTGTGCAGTCTGAAGTACACTAGTACCCCAGTAGTGTCACTCAGAGTCTCAAACTTTGAGTCAGCAGTCAAATTTGAAAAAACCTTCACTTAGTGTCAGTAAATTTGAGGACAGTAAGAAAACACCAAAGTAATAATGCAGATTATAATCAAGTACAGTACAATTATGCACATTAATGTCATGTTAATGTCATTAATTATGAAATTAATGTCAAGCATGTGGCTTTTTATATCTTCGCTTTTCTAAACACTGTATTTTCACTGATGTGTATTTCACATCACAGTAGTTCTGACAAGTGCAGTTTTCTCGCCCCCTCCTTTTATTTTCGGGGTAAATGGATCCTCGATTACATATCCTGTTTACTTCACTACATTCAGATTCCTAGTATTTCAGAGGAAATATGCAGGCACTTTTGCAATATTATTTTTTATATTACATGGAATCAAGAGGTTACTTGCTACATGGCTCTAAAGGCAAAGTTTGCATATTTTTTTGTTTTATCAGTAGTTACACATTGACTATTGCTACGCTAACAAATTATTTTTAGTCCGTTAACCAAACAGATCTTCTGGCACAATTCAGTGATGTATTATTTACTCCAGTTGAAGTTCACTATTTAAAATTTGACATCTTTAAATGTATTTCTTTAAATCAAGGAATGTTAATCATTAGAAAGATTAAAAAAAAACATTGTGTATTTTTGCTCATCAGTTTTCTAGTGTTATCATTAGTGATCGACCGATATTGATTTTTTTAGAACCGATACCGATACCAATTATTTGCATGTTTATGTGCCCGATAACCGATATGCAGAACCGATATTTATTTACTGTTATAAAGTACTTCACTTTGGTTTTTTCTCTTTTCAGTCATCTTTTTTTTTAAGTGTCGAAAATTTGCAGTCTTTCATGTTAAATTTAATCTTCATATTACAACAATAAACAAATACATTTTATTTATAAAAAGCATCAGCAGCAATAACACTAATATTAACAATAAGCAAAATAAATGTAGAATGTCTAATGTTTTCAAATGGAGAAAATAAAAGACAGGAGTCATATCAACTTCATTTTAAACTACAGTTTTAGTAGGTTTATAAGCTGTTTAATGGAGTCAAGAATAATTCACTGGATAATGTTAATTCACTGAATAATATTCTCTGGAATATTGGAATATAACAAACTTTTACTAACTTTTTTTTAAATAAATGCAAAGTATTTTATTGCATTTCTTAACTGGAATGTTATATCAGAATTATTAAAGTTTTTGTCCCTCTAGATTATGAAATGCCTGCTGACAGCGCAGTTTATCTATGCATTTACAAAGAACTCAAACTGCGATCGCTCGCGGAGATAATAATTCATTTCCATAAAGTTGTATTTTTAGATGTTTATTAGCGAAATAATGGTTATATAGTAAATGTTGCTACAATTTAAAGGTGTTTTAAACAAGTGAATCTTGTTAAAAGTTACATGCGGAGGCCGTGCTGGAGCATTTCCTGAGCATCAATCCGCTGAGTGAACAGCAATGTGAAGCGGCTTCACGAGACTAATGATGAGCAAATATACAACAGAGAGAGAATTTAATTCAGCGCTTTTATTTCCAACATGCGCTCATTCATGGCTGTATTGTTTAACTCATGCAAAGTTACGTCCTTATTGGGAGAGGACTTGACGGATTTAAGTGTGTCGAGCTCGTCCGTCCGCACTCATCCGCGGCGAGTATACTTTGAAAGCTGCGCGGACGCGGCTGTGCGCGAGACGGGACAGAACGCGGAAAGTGAAACTTACCCGGGCCTTTAGCCTACGTGACTCCGACTTCACGAGACTAACGATGAGCATAGACAACAGAGAGAGAATTCAATTCAGCGCTTTTATTTACAACATGTGCTCATTCATGGCTGCGTATTATTTAATTCAGGCAAAGTTACATCTTTATTGGGACAGGACTTGACGGATTATTTATATGACTCCGTGAGTTGCTCTCTATTTCTTAGAGCCAAGCTGCATAAACTACATAACAGGCATTTATGTAATGCATCTAATTTGTGCATTAATGGCTGTTATGTTAAATAAAGTTTACTAACTACAGCAAATCAAGTACTTGTGCATGCCATTGTTGTTGTCTCGTCTCCCCTCAGACGCGCTGCAATGGCGATCCTGCGCGCAATTCTCATAACACCCACAAGATGGCGGCATTTATCGGTGAATCCGATATTACAAAACCGATATCCGATTATGGTGAAATGCTTAAATATCGGGGAAAATATCGGTAAATCGATATATCGGTCAATCTCTAGTTATCATTTGTTTGATAAGAATGATGTTTCAACTGGATGTTTGTTGATTTGCATTTGTAATAAGGAGATAAATTATGGCATTTAGACTGTCAGGAAAGGAAGAAGGTTCATTTATACTTGTGTATTTGCAAATGATATTATTCTGTGACCTGCATGATTGAAAGAAGCAGTATACAACCAAGAAATGTAGTTCTGTAGGCCGTTATATGGGTGTTTGCATATAGCAGTCTGTTCTGCAGTTATCTGACATTGAAAGGCAGTATATTATGAGCCATTTATAGTTTAATGGCGGCCCGTAACCAATCATTTATTTATTAATAGTTATTCTCTATCACTGGCATAAGTGCCGATCGTTACTCAGTCGATCGTTGATTCCATCAGAAAACGCTAAAGCTTTCGTCTCTTTTTCTTTCTCACCCTGTGTCTTCATTCCACTCTTCGTTTTTTTTTTTTTCTTCACCTCCAGATGCTTCACAGAGAGGAACTCTGTGGACGTTGGCTTTTTGGCTCCATGTCATACTCAAGCACTACCGCACACGCAGTCGGTGACGCATGAGCCGTTTCTGATCCCGAAAGCTGAAGTAGATCCTCCTCAGTCAGCAATTACCAGTGTGCTGTGCTGTCAGCTTCTCTGGCACCCTGATTTCTCACTTTAGTGCTTGTATGGCCTGATGGAGCTTCCATAATAACTTCGAGTAGCACCCGGGAGACGAAATGTTCAGAAACGTGTTTAAAATCACCCGTAAGCTGATTTAGCCTAGCCATAAAGTGGATTATGAAAGCACATAAATAGACTAAAAACAGGAACGGAGAACACGATCATGCAATTTAGCACTTCCTACTTTTGTCTCATTGCATTTTCAATGTGTAGTTTTTAACCATTATGCCTTATAAATATGCTGAGCACAATTTCTACAGTGTTTCAAAGGATGGGGTCATGAACAGTGTTGTTTTTGAGACCTGGACATTCCCGTCGAATTAGACTGTGTGGTCGTGACCCATATTAAAATACCAGCCTGATTTAAATGTCCTGACGTACCTCTTATGAGTTAATTGCATATGTTTGTGTTAGTGTTTATTGGTGAGTGCGTCTCTAGCTGGTCACTGCTCGTTGGAAAAACGCACAATCCTTGACAATGACGCACGCTGTAATCTGCCGAAACAATAGGCAGAATTCAGCGGGTGATTTGGTATTAAGTCTTGGGTTTAGCCTCTAGCCGTGCAGAAAATTGACAGCCAGTAATGTGGGAAACACACACGGATCTCAGATCTTGCCTTTGCATAACAAAATACTGTAAACTTATCCATAATCTTATTCATAAACAGCAACCAGCCCTGCAGTGTTTATAGCCTGTGGTATCCTGATTACACTGGGCACTTCATTATTTACTAGCTTACAATTACAGCATTAGTCACCAAAGCAGATGCCGTTATGTAAGGTGAAGTGTCATTTTTTTTTTTTTTATTATAGAGGACTTGGATTGCAGCTTAAAAATAATATGAATCAATTATCCGTTGCCGTTCATTCAAAAATGAAAATGTGAATCACTTTTCAATTTGACAAACAAATACGTATTTCATACATATGTTTTTTTTTTTTAAATAATGTTGATAATACTTCAATAAATCTTTTTTTTTTTCACAAAAAAATTGCTATTTGCTTTTCCTAATCCATTTTCCAACTACATTTCCTGTCTTTTCACCAGATTTTTTTTGTTAAACGGAATGCATTAAACATTCAAACAGTAGAATGCGGTGCATGCTTATTGTCTTCCCCAATTTTATTTTGAAAATATAGTTTTTTGCAGTAAAAAAAAATTCATTCAGTACAATCAAATAATGAGGAAAGAGATTAAATACAGTCTGTTTGTTTATCACACTGGAAATGGAAGTTCGTGTTCAGTACATTACATTATGGGATACAGTGTTTCACATAGTGTGCTGTGCTGTACTGCACATTTTGACAAATGTAGGAATAATCCAAGTTTTCTATGCATGCAGAAAATTTATATACTCTTTGTTTATTAAATATGGTCACACTTTGTTAAAGTTCCAATTCTTGCTATTAACAAACCATTAACTATGACTTTTTCCTCAATAAACTCCTGATTTGCCGCTTATTAATAGTTAGTAAGGTAGTAGTTAATTTTATGTATTGGGTGATTAAGGATGTAGAATATGCTCATTCAGAATAGGTGCTTTTATAAGTACTAATAAACAGCCAATGTGTTAATAATAGTCATGCTAATAAGCAACTAGTTAATAGTGAGAACTGGTCCCTATACTAAAGTTTTACCTTAAATGCTGTGGAAATAATACTAAATAAATAAATAAACTGAATCACACCATGCAGTTAGCATATTTCTACAGGTTAATAAATATGAAGCAATTGTGCTTGGTGTAATTATGTACTTGTGTACTTTCACAAGTGAACACCAGAGGTTAGAGGGTTTAATGTGACCATAATTGAAGAGTTGTACTTGCTTTTTATATTGATGCACTTTCAAGCTTATAGAGGGCTGCGTGTGTGTGTGTGTGTTTTAAACTTTTAAAAATAATGTCTGGCGTTTACAGTGCCCTCTCTATCACCCTCCCTCTCAGCATGTGTCTCTCTCTCTCTCTCTATCTGCCTTGATAAATGTGCCTTTATTTAGCCCCTCTTTACCCTTCCCAAAATTAAATTGAGACACTGATTGATTTTCCCATCTCTCTCTCTCTCTCTCTCTCTCTCTCTCTCTCTCTCTCTCTCTCTCTCCCTCTCTCTCTCTCTCTCTCTCTCTCTCTCTCAATTCAATTCAATTCAGTTCAGTTCAGTTCAGTTCAGTTCAATTCAATATGTGCTTTATTGCCATGACAATTGTATTGCCAAAGCATAGTGTTTACATTGAATCTAGAACAGATATATATGCAACAAAAACATGCATGTAGATACATTTAAAGAGTAGAACAATTCAACATTTTAGAATTCTATGAACAATTTAAAATTCAGTGTTTGTGTGTGTGTGTGTGTGTGTGTGTGTGTGTGTGTGTGTTTGTTTGTGGGCGCATCACTGATTTGTTGACTCCTCCCTCTTTTTGTGACAGGCATCAATGTGTATCTTGCTACTAGTAGGATACAATCTTGTTTTCCCCCTAATAAATATTGAAGTTGTGTTTTCTTGTTTAACATTTTGAAGTCAGGGTAAAGTAAATTTGGGGTAAAATTTCTTTCTAATGTCTTGATAGTTAGGGCAGCTGGTGAGGAAGTGTTGCTCTGTCTCCACTTCCCCATGAGTACAGTGTGGGCAGATGCGGCTCTCTTTGGGCAGCCAGTGCTGTCGAAATCTGCTCGTCTCTATAGTCAGAGTATGGTTGCTCAGTCTGTACCTCGTCAATTGTCTTCTTAATTTACATTCTTTCACTGTACTCAGATATTCTGCAGTTGTGTAATCTCTATTTAGGGCCAAATAACATTCAAGTTTACTTTGTTTTTCTGTTGTTTCTTTCCAATAGGTTAGATCATTTTCTTTTTGTGCTTTTATAATTTGGTTGGGCTGAATTTTGTGGATGAATATTTCAGTGTCCTGATGCTGGATGTTGTTAGTCATGTTAGTTTGTGTTTGCAGCTTCAGGACCATCTGAATCAGTGGACTTTTTTCAGGGTTCACTTCATGTTTTTTATGGGCTTTAAAATGGTAAGAGTTGGGGTCGCTCATTTTTAGGTGTTTCCAAAATTTGATGGCACGTTTCTCAATGTCCATTCGTAGAGGGTATTGGGTGTATCTCTCTCTCTCTCTCTCTCTCTCTCTCTCTCTGCTCATAGTCCTTGACACTAATGAAGGTGCCTGGTCGAGTTTGTCTCCTCTGTGTGTGTGTGTGTGTGTGTGTGTGTGTGTGTGTCCTTACACTGTAACAGGCTCCATTGTCAGATCTGTAGGGACTTGGGTGCTTTTTTGGAATGATGTCATCAGTGTGATACCATCAGTTTCAGTCTTGGCCTCTGATTGGCTGAGGGTGAATTGGAGAGATTTGAGTAGAGAAATTAAAAAGTAACAAAATATCACTTTGTGTGTTTGTACTTATTTATGGATTTTTTTTTAATGGATTATGGATTTTATGAATTTGTTTTTTTTTTTTTAATCCAAAAATGATATTGTAAATATAAATCAGGAAACTTAAAAACACCCTTTATTGTATCATTAGGTCAGTTCCAAGGGTATACATCTTTTGCATTTTAAATTTGAATGAGGGTACAGGAACTATTCACTGGCTCTGTGTGAGAGTAAGTATATTTGTGTACAATCACTAATATTTGCATTCCTGCAGAGCAGAGCTATGTCATCTTGTGTATATTTGTGTATGTTTCCTTGCTGTGTTTGTAAATGACTGCCAGTAACTAGGATACAACCGGCAGAATCATCCTTCAGGATTTCAGAAAAATAAAGTTGTTACAACTATAAAAACATAATACAGTTTTCTTAAATAGATTTAAAAAACTTTTTCAGAATTTTTTTTTTTCTTTTTTCTTTTCTTTTTTTTTTGACAGATTGCTACCATGCAAAATGTTAAGAAGGGCTAGATTTTTTTTTCTCAATCTTGTGCAATTGTGCAATCTTTTGAAATATGCTCACCAAAGCTGTATTTATTTGATCAAAATACAGTAAAACATTAATATGATAAAAAAATAGTTACAATTTAATTTTTTTTTATTTTTTGTATTTTTATACATTGTAAGATGTAAAAACATGTGTTTATTTAAAAAAATAATAATAAAATGTATTCCTGTGATGGCAAAGCTGAATTTCAGTGCCACGTGACTCTTCAGAAATCATTCAAATATACTGATTTGGTGGTTTAGAAACATTTCTACTTGATTTATTATTGTTCATGCTGAAAATAGATTTTTTTTTTATATTATCTTTTAATATTTGTAATATTTTTAAATGTATGTTTTTAATATTTTTGTGGATACTTTTTTATGAATAAAAAGTTCAAAAGAACAGTATTTATTTGAAATGAAAAACTTTTATAACATTATAAATGTCTTTACTATCACCTTTGATGAATTTAATGTATCCTTGATAGATAAAAATATAAATTTCTTAATAAAAAATAAATTAATGACCCCAACCTTGGAATTGTAGTGTATATATGTATATGCATAAAGATGCATATATCTATATATGTATGTAAATGAATATATATTTGTGTGTGTGTGTGTGTGTGTGTGTGTGAGAATTCTTTTTTTTTATAAGAATTTATTTTTTTTTTTTTGTGTATATGTGTAAGCACATAATAAGCCACCTTTTCACTCCAGATTCACACTGCCTAATGTTCTTTCTCTCCAATTTGCGGTCACTGTCTTTTTTTCTTTCTTCAACAAATGCGTGCTCTGTACTTTGTATGTGGCGTCTTGAACTTTATGCCTCATTCTGTTGTCATGGCAACACAAGACAGCTCATCAGGTTGCTATGGTAACCGAATACAGCATATTTAGGTAAGTACCATCTTAACTGGGATACAGTGGATAAAAAGCCAGATCGTGGCGTTCACATGCACTCCTTTTAATGAACCCTTTGTGCTGCAGGCCTCCTTTCCATGTGATGAAGAGCGTATTAGTGCGAGTGTCTGGTTCTGATGTGGTTTGTGAGCGTTTCTGAGCTTCTATATAAAGCCTATGGTTTTTAGCAGGTGCATGCATATGCAAGCTGGCAAACAGGCACACAGACAGAGGTGTGAATGTGTGTGATGCATGTGGCTTTGGCAGCTGCCCCAGACCTGTTTATAGGTTATGCAGTATTAAAAAGATCTATTCATTAGAAAGCAGTGGTTAAGCTGCCGACTATAATGCTGCTTTAAACTTTTTTCATCTAAGAGTAAAGGAGAGGAGGGGTTACCACTTGATGAGGTCGATATAGAAAAAAAAAAAAAAAAGAAATTAGTTATGCTGATTTGCAAGGAATATGAGAAAGGAGAGGAGATAAATAGGGGCCTATGAAATCTGTTGTGTTTTTTTTTTTCCAAATTCCATTTTTTGCATTTTCATTATTTTGAATTCTGTTTTTTTCCCCTTTTTTTTTCTGTTTTAATGGTTAAATTAAAAAATATTAATCAAAAATGTCTAATTATTTGAAATCATGAAACTTATTCAGTTTAACTTCAGTTTATTAAAAGTTTAACAAAAATTACATTTTAACGCCCTATGAAATACGTATTTTTTTCTCTCAAATTCAGGTTGGTTTTTTTTTGTTTTGTTTTTAATTCTGTTTTCCATGAATTTTCTGGCTTCCATTTTAATGGTTCCATTAAATGTTATTATACTACGGGGCCGTTGAATGCTTGAATCTGATTGGCTGACGAATGTTCTAAGGTGTGCAATTATTTTCAGGGAAACGCACGACGAACGTAGTTCCAGGCAGCTCTTGACCACATTACAGTTCCGTATCACTTCGCCAAATGATTTCGGTTATTTCGAAAGGTCTTACAACAACAAAATAACCAAAACCCACAACAACACTGGCCAAACACACAAATATAATAAGCAATGGGATAAAAATGACAGATCAGTTCCATGTTTTGCCACAAAATTACGTTTTATTATGTACGTAAAGCACATACTCTATTTCTCCCGCTCTCTCTCCCTTACAGACAGACACACACAGTTTACACACATGGAAACATACGCACTAATGTAGTTAGCGCTGTTCTCACGACTCTGTCAGTAAATAGTTTAGCACCTGAAAAGAACATGACATTTCTCACAAGCGAATCTACATAACAACGGCACTGTTCGTGAGGAAAATGAACTTAAAGTTTCACTAGTAGGGACGCTGCTGCCGAACACTTTTGAGAGACCGACTCGGAGAGGTAGGCTAATTCACGCACGCTCAATCTCTCTCCCTCTCTCTCATATAACTTAGTTATTAGCTGCATTAGTCTGCTATAATCAACGGCTCAAGCTTCAGTTACTAGGTCTCAAATGACGTTTTGGAATTAGCAAGGGAGGCGATGGATGAGATGCGGAAGAAATAATCCTACTCACAATAGCGATTTAAGTACAAAAACCGGACGAATCCCTTGAAATATATCATCTGATCGATGTCTTGAGGTGTGGCAACCGTAGTATAAGCGGAATAATTGACTCCGGGCCGTTGAATTATTAGAAAAATAATGCACACCCGAGGTGTAACGGCCACTCCGCTTCGCGTCGTGCCCGCATCACCACCTCAGGTGTGCATTATTTTTCTAATAATTCAACGGCCCGGAGTCAATTATTCCTTACATAATCCAAACCATTCCTTATTAACTGATTTTATAAAACATTTATGTATTAGTTATTTTATTTCCTTTTTTTCCTGAATTACTGTATTGAGTATTTTTCATTTTTTCCTGGTAAATAATTTTCCTGCTAAATATGTTACAATTAAAGTTTTATTAATAATTTTATTATTTCTAGTAGTACTAATATAATATATTTGTCACAGTTTCTTCAAGTTAACCAAACTTTTATTTTGACAGGTTGCTGTGAAGACCTTTAAGTTTCTGTTAGTATGTGATATGATGATAGTTTTTCTCAAAAGAAATGGTAAAATGCTAGAGATTATGTTTGTGTTCATGCACTTGCATATTCTTATACTAAGGCGGCAGAGGCTGAAAACACCGCAAGCGTTACGCGCACTTCAATATGTATGTTTTTGCAGCTTAATATTTAGACATTAGCCCATATCGTGTTTTGATATAGGTGTACTGACCTACTTTTGATTTATTCATCCAAAATTCCATGACATTCTGCGTTATACAGTTATATAATTTTTGTGACCGGATTCTGCGATTCCGTCCATGTTCTCCTCATCGCAAAAATCATATGGCCCTAGATAAAGAATATAGGAACTGAAGACTGAACGAGAACAATATGGAAATTGAAAGAGTCGGGTAAGAATATGATGAGTGAGAGAGATTGAGATGGAGAAGTGTTTTTAAAAATATATTAGAAGTTTTATAAATTCAGTCCACAAATACAATTTAACTTAAATTTAGGTATAAAAATATTTGTTGTTTTGTAGAGATACTCTAACATTCAAGACATTCAAGCTGTGTATGCTTTACCCTTTGTCAAGTATCATTTGCTAAATAGTTAATTAAATGACAAAAACAACCAATTGATTTTAAAAATTTGTAGCATTTTCAGTATTCATCAAACCTGTATGATTATGTTGAATAATAAAACTTACAAATGGATCAAAACTCAGCACTGTAGTTCTCACCGAGATGCCTTTCATTAACCGCAGAGCACAAAATGAGCTCAACTGATTCCCCTCGCTGTTGCCCTGAAAACAACTAGACTTTTTCATCTTTTTTTTAATTGTGATTTCTCTCTAAAGGACTAATTGATTGAAGAGCAAGCTGTAGAATTAGCCTAAATCACATTTTATTCTTTCATTTGAGATGCTTATTTCTTTTATTAAACAGCAAGGCGCCAATTTTCAGTTGTTACCATTAATTTATCAGAACAAGCAACTTTTCCGCCAAGTAATATGCACTACTGTTTGGGGTCAGTAATATATCATGTTTTTTTTGTGCGTGTGTGTTCTCATTAATGCTGCATTTATTTGGTCAAAATATAGTAAAGACATTAATATTCTATATTTTAAAAAGTATTCTATTCCTGTGATGGCAAAGCTGAATTTGCAGCAGCCATTGCTTCAGTCTCACATGCTTCATAAATCATTCTAATATGTTGATTAGGTGCTTGAGAAACATTTATTATTTCATTATTATCATTAATGATGAAAATGGCTCCTTTGTGGAAACTTCTTTGTTGAATAGGAAGTTCAGAAGAACAGCATTTATTTTAAATAGTCTTTTGAAACATTACGAATGTGTTCACTGTAACTTTTCATCAATTTAATGCATCCTTGCTAAATAAAAGTATTAATTTCCTGACCTTAAACTTTTGAACGGCATGCAGTTCATCAGACTAACTGTAGACTGTTAACGGATGTCAAACGACTCACAAACATATATTATAACCAGAAATGCAACTTGGGAGCCCTACTGTTTTAATCTGTTATGAAATACAGATGCACTCTCTGTAGTTGAGAAGCTCATTATGTGTTACTGGCATACAGGCTAATAGACTTGCACTTCTGTGGCGCTGTCAGTGAGCTGAATGAGAATGTACCCATGCGAGCATTCGTGGGTGTATTTGTGTCTTTGTGTCGTTTTGATAAATGTGGCATCCCAGCAGCAGACATTTCTTTGTATTTGTCATTTCAGAACTTCACAAGTTTGTGTGCGTGTTTGGGACCTACAGGCCCATTGTTTGATGTCCTTTGAGTCTAATTTGAGCTGGCGTTCATGACTGAAGAGGATGGGGTCAACAGTCTCCATCCTTTTCTCTTTCTCTCTCTTTCTCTCTCTTTCTCTCTTTCTCTCTCTCTCACTCTCACACTCTCTCTCACACTCTCTCTCTCTCTCTCTCTCTCTCACACACACACACACACACACACACACACACACACAGCCTATCAGTGCTGGGCCATGGCAGGAGCTATACAAGTCTTTCTCATAATATTCCTCTTCACAGGCGTTTGTGGCACTTGTGAATGTTCAAGTGGGTTGAACATTTTGTGTGTGTGTGTGTGTGTTTACTAACACACTTTGGGTGACTTGTGTGTGTGGTTTTATACCGGTGAGAGGTAATGACCACATGCCACTTCCAGTTCAGAGTGGTGCTGGTGCGTGTGAGTGATTTAATGCCATTGCTGTCAGTTGAAAGCAGCTCTCTGAACTCTGTTTGTGAGAAGAAGAGATATGTTTCAGTTAGCACTTACTAAGAGAAAACAAGGAAGTCAATCTAGAAAAAGCTATATGTCAACTTCCCATTTATGTCATCTCACTGAATTATACTGCACTATAGGTTTTTACTTTCAGTTGTAAATTTTATTTAAAAAATAAAAATCATTTTTTGCCACGTTTCTGGATCTATCTATCTGTCTATCTACCTATCTATCTATATATCTATATATCTATTAGGGTGGGCGATATGGCAAAAATATAATATCACAATGTTTGTTTTTTTTGGAATTATCACGATTCACGATTCTTTGTCATGTTGGTTTTTCTATTTTGCAAGTTGTTTTATGCATTACAGCTAGGGATGCACCGATACCACTTTTTCCAGTACTCGCCCGATACCGATACCGATACTTTTATTTTTGTACTTGCCGATACCGAGTACCGATACCGATATTTTCATTGCATTTGTAAATTTTTTAAATATTGGGTACAGAAACCAAAAGAGTATGTATAATGTTAATTGGTTAACTTCATTTATCAAATAGATACAGTCAAACCAAAATTTATTCAGACACCTTCAACATTTCTCACAATATCACAGTTTATTCGCTATAGTTTATGGTAATAAAATATGATGTTGAACTCAGAGTTAAACTGTGTCAGAACAAATTCAGCTTGATAATGTCAGATAACTTTGAGAGAAAGGTATGTCATGGATTACAATCAACCTAAATTATTCAGACAGCTGTTAGTATGACAATATTTACACAACTATCAATACTTTGTTGAGCAACCCTTAGACTTAATGACAGCCTGTAGTCTCCTGGGCATGCTGTCAACCAGGGTCATGAAAACCTGAACTTCAGTTTTTTTCCCAGACTTGGTCTGAATAATTTTTGGTTCCAAATTTGTATCAATTTTATGGTAGTCCACTGTCTGAACAATTTTTGGATATAATATTTCACAGTTTACTTTATTTTGCTATTCTCACTTACATAAATGAACTATAGTGTCCTGCACCCACTAGTAAAAAATATATATAAAAAACTATATTTGGTCTCTTGAATAATTTTTGGTTTGACTGTATATCCTTTGGTTATTTTCACACTTAATTATGCACATTAAAATGTATTTTACAAGTTTTTGTTACTTTCACTGTTTATTTTTTTGCTCTATGGTACATCATCTTTCATTTAATAGCATTAGAGCTGCTCCATTGCAGTGGCTTAGTACTGTAATGACGCGTTTTGCTGTAATAATGCAGGGAACCACTCGTTAAATCTCCTAACTGTGATATTTTCAGAAATAGAAGTCGCGTTTTTCTTTCCATCTGAAGCATGCTGCGATTTATATTCCAAAGCCACTCATATAATGCAGAATCACTCATGAAGCAAGCAAAACGCGCAACACGCGCACGTATTTGTACTGGCGAGAGGGACAGCCTTAGCGCATTTCACACAGGCTGCTAGTTTCACTTTCGCCAGAAAGTCGTGTATGCTTAAGGTTGAAAATAAATTATGTTTATAGTGAATGCCCCTATAAATTGTCTTATATTTACGATTTAGTTTTAATCCAAATGATGCGTGCTATGTGAGCGAACATCAATAAAGATCACACAACAGAAGTGCTCTCTCTCTCTCTCTCTCTCTCTCTCTCTCTCTCTCTCTACCGTTAAGTAACTTGTGCATTGTTTTGCTTACTTGTTTTTGACACATCCGACCGAACTACAAACTTTCCAATGATGTCTGTGAGAAAGGGATATTCACTTGACAAGCTTGCGCATCTGCGCCGGTGCGCGCTCAATCCACTCAGCGCTTTGCTTTTCAGCTCGCGCACATCAGCAATAAAGGCATTAATATTGAATGTTTAACATTATTTATTGCATACATCTGCTTCGTAGACATCCTTAATCTCTAATAGCTCCATTCTGCTGTCTGTTGTTCTGTTGTCGTGTTTCTTTATCTGAATATGGCACTTATCACATGCTGTGTGGTATCGGCGTTTGGTATCGGGGCATTTTAACGAGTACGAGTACAAGTACAGGAGCTCAGTATCGGGCCCGATACCAGCATCGGTATCGGTGCATCCCTAATTACAGCCAAACTAATTTCCCTATTATAAAGACAAAGCCTTTTGAGGTAACAAAATATAAAAAAGAATGGTGGATATTTAGGCCAAAGTGGGCAAAGATAAAAATCTTTGTCATTATTTTATCTGTTATTAAAAAATGAGGAGAAAGATACACATTACAAATACACATAATATACAAATAAAACAAACAGTGTTTTATTTTCAGGTACACTAGGTGTATTTAGCAGGAGCATTCAAGAAATTGAATGAACAAATATAAAAATGAAACACTTTCCTATTAAAGCAACTGTATTAAAGTTTTTCAGTCAAGAGTAGTGAGTGATTTTTCTCTTTGTGTTGTGATATTTTATTAACATTAAAGGAATAATTCACCCCTTAAATAAAAATAGTGTTTTATTTTTATACCATCATTTACTCACTCAAAAGTTGTTTTAAACCTGAACGAGTTTCTTTCTTCTGTTGAAAATAAATGCTATTTTGAAGAATGTGGAAAACCAAACAGTTGCTGGTCCACAGTGACTTCCATAGTATTTTTTTTTCCTACTATCAAATGCAATGTGGACCAGCAACTGTTTGGTTACCCACATTCTTCAAAATATCTTCTTTTGTGTTCAGCACAAGAAAGAAATTAATACAGGTTTGAGACAACATGTGAGTGAGTAAATAATGGCAGAAATTAAATTTTAGGGTGAACTATCCCTTTAATGACAGTCGGCAGCATGTTTAGTACTGTCCCTTTAGGACCTGTACGCATCTAATATACAGGCATGCATCCTTTTTTCTCTCAGCTGTTTACTTTCATTTTAGAGTAACCAACTGAGTCTACATGTAAACCTTGTGTGTTTTTACTGTATTAGCGCAAGAGATAACTTAGTTAAGTGATCAGGCGCTGTTTAACAGGCTTTTAGTGCACGGGCTTCGGGTGTATGTGCTCAGAAAAAGCGCATGTCAGAACAGCAGGTGAATGAAATGTTTAACAAGTAAGGCTTTAAAGCACATGCAAATAATGTAGCTTTGAGACTGAGAATAAGTGCAGTGTTCTGTGAGAGTAACTCTACCGCTGAGTTAACATTTGATGTGAATGTATGTGGCATTATACAGTATATTGATACGGCGGCGCCAGAACTGCAACTGATAGAATGTGTGCTGTAGCACGATACTGCGATATTTCTTCAAAAGCAGATCGTGGAGACATTTTAATCGTCCACGATCAAAAATCGTCATATCGCACACCCCTACTATCTATCTATCTATACATTTTTTGGGGGGGGTATATTTTCTCATAGGCATTAATTTCTGGGTACAGTTTCATTTATCTCTTGTTATTGTAATCACCTGAGCCATAAGCGGTTTGTTTTTGGGCCAGTCAACTTTTAATGGCCATGCTGAGCAATTTGGGCACCATGATATACAATGTTTTTTAATACATGTTGCTAGTAAAAACTGTGTGTATTTAGGACACGTCTACTTTTGAACGGCCGGCAGTGGAGAAAGATGCTTTTGTGCCCATAATAACGTAGTTACAGCATCTCCCGTCAGCGGCCAACGGGACCACGCTAGGCAGTCAAACTCAAATGACCCCTTGGAGAAAAGGCTGTTTAAAGAGGTTTGGGTTTGGGATGCATAGATGACATAATGAAGTGAGGGATGGTGATTCAGAAAGCAAGCAAGAGAGAGAGAGCGTGACTCTAAAAAAGAAGGGAAGGGAATAAAGAGGGAGAAAGCACATGTTGTTATTTCTCTGTCATTTGAAACAGATGGAGCTCTGGGACGCCACTCCTCAGAGCAGGGTGAGACTGTTTCCTCTCATATGCTCTCCATACTTCTGACATTATCACAGACATCCCCCATGATCAGATTTCACTCAGACTTACTCCTTATTGAGCTTGTCAAGTGTGAAGTGGACACATAAAGTAACCGGTGTATTGTTTTGAGAGGTCAGTGTATGTGTCAGTTGGTATGTGGGGCGTGTTTTGTTTCCATCTTCCTGTGCTGAAGGTTCAGCCGCTGCTGACGCTGCCGCTCTTTACGGGTGTGTGTTGTCAGCTCCTGCTGAGAGCGAGGTTTCACTCGTCCTTTTCACTGATTTATTCTGCTTTTTTTTTCTCAGTATTAAAAAAAAAGTACATAATTAGTGATCGACCGATATTGATTTTTTAGAACCGATACCGATACCAATTATTTGCATGTTTATGTGCCCGATAACCGATATGCAGAACCGATATTTATTTACTGTTATAAAGTACTTCACTTCGGTTTTTCCTCTTTTCAGTCATCTTTTTTTTTTAAGTGTCGAAAATTTGCAGTCTTTCATGTTAAATTTACTCTTCATATTACAACAATAAACAA
>JAFVLL020016032.1:38879-66141 GCA_021397915.2 Tor tambroides
GAAATTGGACATGAACGGCCTTAGAGAGGCCTTATATGGCCAATTTCCGACTAGGAGACTCGTATTTACGATAATTCCGATAGCACGTGAATGCAGCATAATCTCCGTATTATTACAGGTGCGTGTCACGTTATTCATGTATGTCACAAGCGCATGCGCACTTTGGTCAGAGCAGCAATACTGCGATTAAGGTGTTTACATGCCTGTATATTTCGATTAAAATCGGCGTACGCCACCTATGTTAATACGATTATGCTTGCTGCGATTATGAGCTTAATCGCATTATTTAAATCGAAGTATTGCGTTTACATGAGGTAAAGATTAATCGCAATATTGTCAAAATCTCATTATAATTGCATTAAGAGGGTCCATGTAAACGCACTCAATGACTATAACCCTGTCCTTCCTTTAGTTTTCTCAAGGTTGTGATATTTCTGTATTTAAAAGCAAAAATTGTCATACTACAAATAAATTGTTATAAGCTTGTGCAGTGCTGTTGAAACCTACAGTACCCGTGCATGTGATAAAATATATGTTTTAAAATGTTTATCACATGCATACTGGGTACTGTAGTATTTGACAGCACTGTACAAGCTAATGACATAATATATTTGTAGTACGACAATCGTTTAACAAATCTGTTGTCAACAATAGAGATTATTATTATTATTTTATTATTATTAATTTTTTTATTTTACTGTACAATAGTATTATTGCAATAGTAACACGTCTTTATTGATGTGATCATTTTTTATTATTTAAGTAATAATAAAATAAAAACAATATTTTAATATTTTAATAATATTTTTTATTATTTTGCATTTTATTATTATTAATAAATAAAACTATATTTTATTTAATTATTAAGTTTTTATTTTAAAAATTAATAAAGAAATAATTGACTAAGTTGTATTTTCCTCCTTTTTTCCTGATCCCATCCATGCTCTCTGGAGAGGTTTTAAATATTGCTCACATTGTATTTTTTGCATGCAAACTCTGGTCACTCTTTTCTATATAATGGAACTGAATAAGAACTCAGGCTGTTAAGCTCTAAAATGACAACACCACCGCATAAAAGGATCATAAAATTGATGCTTATAGACCTGTTTCTCATTCAAAGCTGTTGCATGACTTTTTAAAACTTGAAATACAGTGCATCAATTGTATTGACCACTTATTTGATATTTTTTTCTTGATTCTGTTATGGTGCTTCTGGATCCATTTTGTAGTTTTAACCCTTTTTCATTCATTGTTATTGCTTGGGAAAGAATGATATAGGTGAAATAGGTTTTGGAACAACGTGAGTAAATGATGACAGACTAATAATTTAACCCTTTATTACTTTTATTTGCCTTCTCTTCATACTCTTTCTGTCTCCCCTTTATGTTTTAGCCGTTCTGTCTTTGTCTATTTCATATTTTCCCACATTCAGATGAGTCACTGACACCTACAGTCTCTTTTGTGAGCTGTCTAACTCCCTTGTTCATTCTCTTTTGCTCTCCCTTTTTCTGGGCAGCTGCGTTTATCCCATTTACTGTTTTATGTTCTTCCTTTGTCCGTCTCTTTCCCTTCCTTTTGTCCAGCTGCTTTCTGTTTGCAGCTTCTTTGGTTGGTCAGTTTTCCCATCATTTCTTTCTTTCCTTCCTTTTGTCATGCTTCTGCCCTTTCTGTCCCTCCTCTCATCCTCTGTCTCTTGCTCCCAGGGAAAAATGAGGCTTATTCTTATGAGATTTTGTATGTTTGCCCATATAACCACAGATAATATTTGAGTAATTACATTTGTTAACCACAGGTGGTCACTGGTTTTCATATTTCCTATGTTTTTAAGCCTTACAATGCCCTAAAGATGGATGTGGGATCCTAATGCATTTTTTTACCGCACCTGCTAATGGCAGGTGATCTGAGAATATTTCTTAGTGGGTATGAAAATAATTTTTTTTTTTTAATTCCCCAGTGCGTCACTTCCATCCAGGGCTTATAATTTATAATAAATATTTCATTTTAATTAGTTAAATTAGTTGACAGTAAATGTGTTTGCATGTTTGGATATTTTCCAGTTTTATTTATTTTTTAAAATGAATTTCAGTGATTGTTAGTTTTCATCTCTTTATAAAACATTGCTATTTTTTTTTCTTTTTACTTTAGTAAAACTGTTTTTTTTAATTACGTTTCTTGCATTTGGCTCTTTTTTTACCCTTAATGGATGAAAGAAAAATACTAAAAGTGATATTTCCTATTCTGTTGAACTCTACACACTGCAGAATAGTATAAACTGGGCTTCATTTTGAATACAAGCCTTTCTGGTTTACTGGATTTGGCATTGCATTGCCCTGGTCTTTCTGAAATGCCACCATGGATCTTCATTTCATATCGAAAAGCGCAGTTAATCTTTTCTTTAGCCTTTCCTGCTGCTCAAGACATTGTTTTAATGACGTTCTCTCTTTCTCCTCATTACAGAGTATTCAAGAAGTCCAGCCCCAACTGCAAGGTAAGATTCCCCAGAGCATTTTATGAGGTGGAAGGTGGGCTCTTCAGAGGTCTCAGTGGACCTTTCCTTCCCTTTCCTGTCTCTCTCTTGTTTCTCCTCCCTCAATTTCTATCCATCTCTCTTGGTGTTTCTCTTATTGTTCGCTTCTTTATGCTCCTTTTAATTGCCTCGAGTGTGTCTTTAAAGTCTTGCTTGATTTATTTGGCTGTTTGTTTGCTTCCGTCTTTTCATTCTTCCTTTGGCTGTTTCTTTATCAGTACAGCATTGGTTATCACAGCATTATTTCCTCTATAATCGGCTTGCATTCGTGCTATTTCCACCCAGCTGCTGCTTTCCTACCTTATCTCAATCGTCTCATCTCATCTCTCTCTTTCGTTCTCTATAATGGAAAGCGTTTTGCATGTGGAGGATGTGTGTTTCGAGATCACGCCGTCTAGAAGGGTTGTCTTCAGGAAGGGAGTAGATCATCTAGGGGTCAGCGTGGCATGCCTTAGGCTGTTTGAGTTGTTTGCGTGCGAGTTCCTTGATAGAGGCACTGCATGCTTTTTGTGTTATCTCTAGGGTCTTTTGTGTAGCAAGTTCAAACTTGTGCTTGTCTCTGATTTTACTCTTTCCAGCTCACAGTATACTTGGGGAAGAGGGACTTTGTGGATCATCTAGATCACGTGGACCCTGTAGGTAAGTCAAATGGGAGTTCCCACTCAAAACATCCTGGGAGTTTTTGGTTGAATCACTCGACTTCCTTTCATGCTTTAGTAACATCACTTAGCTACTGCTGAAGAGCCGTGTCTTTGTGGAGGCAGTTGATGTTGATGAACATAATGCTTTGTGCTTATACCTACTTAACAACTATATGTAATAAAGAACACGATGATGTTACTATGAGATTTTTGGTTCCTCTTTATAGTCCACCCTTTCGAGGGAACGTCTCACACTTCCTGTTGCATGGCAGCCAGTCACGGGAGACGTCAGTCGGGGAGATATAGACGTTTCCCTCATTACATTTGTGCGGAGAGATTAGCTCTGTCAGGAGGAGTATTACATATTGTAATGGTAATCTTGTACAAGATAATTGTCATAATGCTGTGTTAATGGCCTCTGCGATCTTAAAATCTTTTGGAGTGCCTTTCTAAACCCGCACGACTGTTCAAAAGTTTTTATTTTTTTAATTTATTTTTTTAACAGTCTGGTTATGCTCACAGAGGTTGCAGGTGTTTAATAAAAAAACAGTAATACGGTGAAATATTATTACTATTTAAAATACCTATTTTCTATTTTAATATATTTTATTCCTATGATAGCTAAGCTGAATTTTCAGCAGTCATTACTCCAGTCTTCAGTGTCACATGATCCTTCAGAAATCATTCTAATTTGCTGATTTGGTGCTCAAGAAACATTTCTTATTATTATCAATGTTGAAAGCAGTTGTACTGCTTACTATTTTTGTTCATTTTGGTAAATAGAAAGTTCAAAACAACATTTATTTGAAATAGAAATATAATGTGTCCTTGCTAAATAAAAGTATCAATTTATTTTAAAAAATACTTACCTCAAACTTTTAAATGGTAGTGCTAAATATTTTTATTTTATTTTGTTACTTTCTATGTGTTCTCTGTCTCAAAAGTTCAGTTTCACTGAAAGATGTCAATTGATTAAAATAAATCTGATTAATTACATGATTTACTGATTAATATAAATCACAGATAGTATACTTGTATGAATATATATGCTAAGAATAAATGTAAGCCTTCAAATGAAGATGTTTCTAAGACATTATTGTGGTAGACAAGTAAATCATTAAATAGACTTTACAAAAAGTGGCTGTGGAGGTTGTTATGTTGTTTGTTTTATTGGCAGATCATTGAACACAAGCCAATCACTTACCTACAGTCCATAGTAATCCATTTTGCAATTGGGGTTATTTAGGGCCATTCATACAAAATGTGTACTTGTTAAACTACATTTATTTTTAAACTGCTTACTTATGCAAACATGCAGATGGATGTCTATTGGCCATTGCTTCACATCATATTGTTTTGCACATATATTTTTTTAGTTAAAGTTAAAAGTTGTTCAAATATGGTGCAGAGTGTGGACTCAAATTGTATATAAATAAACATGTTTTGTGAAGGAAAATTATTTATACTGGTACTTCTTGCGGTTTCTCTTAGTCAATCTTTCGCTCTTCTTGTTCACTCACTCTGTGTATTTTGTCTGACTTTAGATGGCGTGCTGTTGATTGACCCAGAATACCTTAAAGACAGAAAAGGTAACATATTGATTTAATCTTCAGTTTTTTGTGTTGCCTGTAATGTTTCTTCAATAAATCATTTTAACCAAAACAGTATATTATATATTTATCACAGTCGCTCTCCTCTCCTCTGCTCTGTACTCTGTGCCCCTTTACCAGTGTTCGTGACCCTGACGTGTGCCTTCCGTTATGGCCGTGAAGATCTGGACGTGCTGGGCCTGTCTTTCCGAAAGGATCTCTTCATTTCCAGCTTCCAAGCATATCCTCCTCTGCCCGAGGAGCGCAAACCCCTCAGTCGCCTACAGGAGAGACTGCTCAAGAAGCTGGGCCAGAACGCGTACCCCTTCAACTTCACGGTGACTCTTTATTTGTGCTTTTTCTTTCACTTACACATTGAAGTGCTTGTAATGTTCGGCTGTACATATGTGTTTTGAATCCGAGTAAAAACAGACCCAATCAAATTTACAAAAACTTTCCTGTGTGACACTGTTAGATTTTTATATTCAGTGCCCAGATTAGTTTGCTAAGGTAACTTTATTTGTTGGACAGATTCCTCAGAACCTTCCCTGCTCGGTGACTCTACAGCCCGGCCCAGAGGACACAGGAAAGGTAATGACGCTAGGCATGTGCAAAGCTACATCTTCTCAAAATCAACTTAAACTAATCGACTTTTTAATTGACCAACATATCCCTAAGCTACATGCACACACACGTTGTTTCAAATGCCTTTTCTTTTTTCTTTCAGTGGTCATTTATCCCTTTATTTTGTCTAATAGGCATGCGGCGTCGATTTTGAAGTCAGGGCATTCTGTGCCAAAACTGTGGATGAGAAGACTCACAAACGGTAAAGTGTTGCTCCTTGTGAGTTTCTTTTCTTTTTCACTGCTTATTTACATTGCGTGGCCTGTTTACTTATGAGGTACAATATATTGGAAATATTAACCAGCGCATTGATGTTTGAGTCACTTTCCCAAATAATGTTTAGGTAATATACACTACTGTTCAAAAGTTCAGGGTCCGGAAGATTTTTTTTTTAAAGAAATTAATACTTTTTGTCAGCAAGGATTGATTCAATTAATCAAAAGTGGCAGTAAAGTGTTTTTAAGTGGAAGTAAAGACACGGTTTTAAAAGATTTCTATTAAAAAAAAAAGTATCCTGAAAAAAAATGTATCACAGTTTCCACAGAAATATTAAGCAGTGCTGTTTTCTGAAGGATCGTGCAACACTAGCGATTTGCCATCACAGGATTAAATTACATTTTAAAATATGTTAAACTAGAAAACAGTCATATTAAATTGTAATCATTTTTCACAGTAAGTTTTATAGACTTATGGACTTCTTTCTAAAACATTAAACAGGCCCCAGCCTTTACTCAGATGGAGAAATGCTATATTTCTCTGCAATGTCAGTACAAGAGAAGTTGTGTCTAACTGGCCTCTGCTTAACAGGAACTCGGTGCGATTGGTCATTCGTAAGGTGCAGTACGCTCCAGAGAAGCCTGGTCCACAGCCAATGGTGGAGACCACACGCAGCTTCCTTATGTCTGACCGCTCCCTTCACCTCGAGGCCTCGCTAGATAAAGAGGTGTGAACATACATCTAGCCACAGGCAGACTTCTTCTATTGCCCTCTGCTTATAATTTATTGAAGTGTCAGGTTTTGATATCTTTTTACTCAGCTGCTACTTAAATTGCTCTCTTAATTGCCTGAGTGTGTGCCACAAATAGTGCAGGATAAGTATTACAAAGTAAAATATCAAATGTGTAATGTAAGCAAATGAAAAAACATCAAGTGTTGGATTTCCTTCTCCTTTTCAGCTGTACTACCATGGTGAACCTATCAGTGTCAACGTCCATGTCACCAACAACTCCACCAAAACGGTTAAACGAGTTAAAATCTCTGGTGAGATGAACATTTCATCTTTTTTTCAAACATGTATTTACAGTAAATGCTGCAATGCTTTACAACCTACACTGAATGTTTTTCACTGAGTGCTTTATGTTTCAGAGTTGTGTTTAGAATTGCTAACATCAGCTAGCTTAAATCCTTTCCTCTTCCCCTTTTCCTTTCCTTTCCTGTTGCTTTTGGCCTGCATCTGCACCTCGTGCACTCACAGATGTTTACTGCAGATAAATGTTGTTTACTCCACTGTTTCGTAATTCATCTGACAGAATTATAAAATATCTCGGTAACTCACAGGTTTGCTTGCCCTGAAATACTTTTTCTGTGCTGTGGCGTGTCTCAAAAGTCAATGTGAAATTATGCTGAAATTATTTACTTGTGATGTGACATTTCTGAGTGAAACTGGATATTTAATATCTATTAATATTTACTGATTATATTTTCTGAAAATTAAAAAAAAATATATATCAGGTACACTACTGTTCAAAGGTTTGGGGTCGGTAAGATTTGTATTAAGAGTATTATGCTTATATTTGATCATAAATGCAGTAAAAACAGTAATATTATGAATTATTATTGTAATTGAAAATAACTGCTTTCCCTAATTTAATGTTTTAAAAATGTAATTTATTCCTGTGATGAAGAAATCAGATATCTGTGATGATGATTCAGAAATCATTCTAATATGCTGATTTGGTGCTCAAGAAACATTTATTATTATCAGTGTTACAAACAGTTGCTAAATATTTTGTGGAAATTGTGATTAAAACTTTTTTCTAGATTAGAAAGTTCAAAATAACAGAATTTATTTGAAATAGAAATCTTTTGTAAGATTTCTTTACTGTCTTGTAATCTAGTGTAAGATGTCTTTACTGTCACTTTTGGTCAATTTAATGCACATTTTATTCAGAAAAGTATTAATTTCTTTCCAAAAACTCGTGACCCCAAACTTTTTGAACTGTAGTGTATTTAATTTTGATGTCATGTTGACTTTGTGGGAACGGTGCTTACTGCACTGTACACAAGTTTGTGATTGTAATGTGTTTTTATCTATTCTTGTGTCGTTTAGATCTTCTTTTCTCAAGTTTGAGGTCCTCATGTGCTCAAGCGTAGTGTAGTGTGAATGTCAGCTGTCCCGCCTGTGATTTAATTATGTGTTTGGTTTGTGTAAGCTCCCTCCCGACCCTGGTAACCCCGCTGTGTATCCCTGCTCTCTCCCCACAGTGCGACAGTATGCTGATATCTGTTTGTTCAGCACCGCACAGTACAAATGTCCTGTGGCTCAGGTAGAAGCCGAGTGAGTAGCCCTCTGTCCCAAATTCTCCATCTCTCTCTACTCTGTCCCTGTCTTCACCTCCCTCATATTCAGTCCTCCATCGTCCTTTCCCCCTCTCCTGTTCTGTTTAAAGGGTCCTGCTTCTGATTTTACCTCGGTCATCTCTTTTTGCTCAGCCTTTTTTGCTGTAAAGTAAGAGTGTTTAATACACATCTCACAAAGGGTTATGTGTGGTCAGAATAGATTTCTAGCATTTAAAGGCACAGTCCACCCAAAAATGATAATTGTCATCACTTACAGTACACACTCTTGTCATTCCAAACCGCTGTGACTTTCTTCTATGGAATACAAAAGAAGATATTTTGAAGAATGACTATGGTTCTCATTTTCCTCCTTTGTAAGGTCAAAAATCTAACAGAAATCAAGGGAAACCAATACTGGTTACCAACATTCTTCAGAATATCTTCTTCTGTGTTGAAAAGATGACAAAGTCATACAAGTTTAGAACCCCATTAGAGAGAGTAAATGATTATAGAATTTCAGTTTTGGGTGGCCTGTCCTTTTAATGTATATTACCCAGGTGCCTCGATAATACTGCTAAAGCCATGCTCGTGAAACCAACCGTCCCGTGGAAACTTTGTGTAAAAGCTTTGCTCCTTCCCCGCCAAATACCCAAGAGCTACTCAATCCTTGTTAATAGCTTAAAGGTGGAGTGGTCTGTGATATTCTCAACCTTTCCGTAGTGTTCATTCCGGCTTTTTAATGGTAATATCCCTTGACGTGACACCAAATGCCTCGATCCCTCTGCTGACAGCCCCATAGTCAGTAGTTTTTTAGTGCTGATAGTACGACGAAGACTGTTCTCTCTCAGTGCTACAGGTTACAGATGTGGTTCTTTACTCCCATGACACCTACAGCAAGTCTGTGGGCCGGCATTCATCACGGTGAGTCTCATATCTAACCGTTCGTTCTGGCTCCTGTGACCCTGAGCCCGTCCCTGGTTGTCGATGATGGCTCTTGGACCCTTTTTTCCATCCTCTCCATGAGACAAGGCAGTGTTGCTCCTCTCTTACCCCCTAAAATAAGGACTGTAGCTGTCCTTTTTGCTTTTGTGTTGTCCGGAGCTGTTCAGTAAGCCAGTCTCTGCTGTTTTTTTGAGGCCAGCTGCTAGATTAGCTTCCAGCTTGAATGACCCAGGCGGTTTCCCTTTATTCAGCTTTTATAACGTCCTCTCAGAAAAACAAATCATGTATGGGTAGAATACCAATGATCCATGTACAGTGTATATCTCCTATTTTTCTGTTGTCTTTTCTTCACCATCCTGATCTCTAATCCTAAGGCATTGTTTATGTCTCCATAAACTACATTTTGCAGTTTGTCTTTCCTGAACTTATCCAAAGTGCTGCTTATTGATGCAACACATGAAAGGTGCTTTATGGGATTGTTATGGATTGGTTCCTATTATGTAATAGGGATCACTGAATTAGGTGTCCTTAAATGTCACACATGTCTGACAGCTCTAGGCTCTGTAAAACAGCAAGCTATGATCAGATGCTTTTATTTAGCCTGTTGGAAGACATTGAGGAGCTTGTCAGTCATTTTGCATGTTGACTTGGCAGCCCTTTTATGGCAAGTAGAAAGCTGAGTATTATGCAGTTTATGATGCAATTGTGCGTGTTGGTTTATTAGTTCTAGATCAGCTACCATCAATTACAGTAGGGATTTTTTTAAACTTTTGATGCCACAGAACCACAAATATAATTATCTTCTTGTCAGAAGCAGACTGTAGAGGCCCATTTGTACTGTAATTTTTTTCCCACAGACCCCATAGCACCCCCTAGGGGTTACCTGGAATAATAAACTATTATGTACTGTAGATGGAATGTAGATAGAAATCAAAGTTTCAGTTGCCTTGTGTTTTTTAATCAGTATTACTTATGTACTGTTTATGTTCATTTTAATTTCATTTGTTTTGTTTTTTTGTATTTCTGTTTAGTTTTTAATACATTTTTTGAGTTTTTAGTGCTTAAATTTATTTAATGTTAGTTGTCAAGGCAATATTTCTAATTTTAATTTAGTTTTTCATAAATTATTTTATTTTTCAGACTTATTTCAATTAATAATAATAATAATAATAATAATTCATTACATTTATATAGCGCTTTTCAAGGCACTCAAAGCGCTTTACATACAAGGGGGGGGATCTCCTCAACCACCACCAGTGTTGCAGCATCCACCTGGATGATGTGACGTCAGCCATAGTGCGCCAGAACGCCCACCACACACCAGCTTACTGGTGGAGAGGAGACAGAGTGATGAAGCCAATCAGTGTATAGGGATGATTAGGAGGCCATGATGGTCAGAGGCCAATGGGCAAATTTGGCCAGGATGCCGGGGTAACACCCCTACTCTTTTCGAAGGACATCCTGGGATTTTTAATGACCACAGAGAGTCAGGACCTCGGTTTAACGTCTCATCCGAAGGACGGTGCTTTTTTACAGTATAGTGTCCCCATCACTATACTGGGGCGTTAGGACCCACACAGACCACAGGGTGAGCACCCCCTGCTGGCGTCACTAACACCTCTTCCAGCAGCAACCTGGTTTTTCCCAGGAGGTCTCCCATCCAGGTACTGACCAGGCTCAACCCTGCTTAGCTTCAGTGGGTAACCGGTCTTGGGCTATAGGGTGATATGGCTGCTGGCACATTTAACAAAGATTTTTAGTAGTTTTAGAACTTATTATAGAACTATTTTACCTCCCATTCACCTGCAAATTACCCAAATGCATTTAGTCACAATTTTCACCATATGCAGTTTTCAAACAATTTCTAGTACAGAAAATCAGTCATAATAGCTTAACAGTGCTTATTTTTCTGATATGCATAAAGAACAAGACTCACTCTCTTTTGTTTTGGCAATATGCAGTGACCAGGTGTCACCCAGCTCCACGTTCTGTAAGGTGTACACACTCACCCCCACACTGACCAATAACAGAGAGAAGAGAGGTCTGGCTCTGGATGGACAGCTAAAACATGAAGACACCAACTTGGCCTCCAGCACCATGTAAGTGGCCTTCAGCTGACAGTGCATCATATGCTGCCTCTTACGTGCTGCCAGAAAAAGGGCAAAGCATTTTAAGCTTTAGTACATTTCGTGGTTTTAGTGCTTATAAACTTAACCCAGCCCATATGTCCATAAACCCTCCAGCAGAACCTCTCAAACAGCTGCGGTGCTTTTTGAATTGCTCTGTATGTTCAGCATGTGTTTCCCTTTGCTTACAGAGTGAAGGATGTGTCCAATAAGGAGGTCCTGGGAATCTTGGTTTCCTACAGAGTTAAAGTCAAGCTTGTGGTGTCTCGTGGAGGGTATGTCATTTGACACAGAAATACTTTAGACTTTATATTAGTGCCAAACATCATAACACTGAATCCAAACACTTCTTTGTGTTTTGTTAGTGATGTGTCAGTGGAGCTGCCTTTTGTCTTGATGCACCCTAAGCCCTCCGAACAGCCCAACTCTAGGCCGCAGTCAGGTAACAGCTCATGTTCATGTCGTTATGTCGGCATGCATGTTTCATATATATGTGTGTGTGTATATATATACATATATATATATATATATATATATATATATATATATATATATATATACACACACACACATATAACATATACATATATTCTGTCATTAATTACTCACCCTCATGTTGAACCCTTAAGACCTTCGTTCATCTTCAGAACGCAAATTAAATTATTTTTGATGAAATCTGAGACCTTTCTGATCCTGCATAGACAGCAACGCAACGCAGCTGACACGTTCCCAGAAAGGTAGTCAGGACATCGTTAAAATAGTCCATGTGACATCAGTGGTTCAGCTGTAATTTTATGAAGCTACTAGAATACTTTTTGTGTGCAAAGAAAACAAAATTCTTGTTTTTCATAAAATTGGTGGCATTGTAGCTTCATAAAATTAAACCACTGATGTCACATGGACTATTTTAGCAATGTCCTTACTACCTTTCTGGGTCTTGAACATGTCAGTTGCATTGCTGTCCATGCTGGGTCAGAAAGCTCTCTGATTTCATCAAAAAATATCTTAATTTGTGTTCTGAAGATGAAAGAAGGTCATACAGGTTTGAAATGACATGAGGGTGAGTAATTAATGACAGATTTTTATTTATTTATTTTTTTTGGGTGAACATGCCTTTTAATTCTAGCTTTTTTTTCTACTTTTCTACTTACTTGTATTTTTTTCTACTTCTTCTTATAATTATAATTATAATACACTTGACCAATATAAAAATATATACTTTATATTTTTTAAAATGTCTTATAACTACTATTTTATGTGTTTCTGCTTTTTGAAATAACAAATACAGCAACATAATAATAGTACTAATATAAATTTTTATAAAGGATTATATATTATTAATGCATATATTATTGATTTTATTATTTTAAAGTTGTTTTGAGTAAAAAAGTAAAAAAGTCAGAATTACATTAAACATCAATGTATCAATGTGTATATAAAAAATACGCATGTTCCGCAAACTAGCATTGTCCATGCTAGCTGTGAACATGATACTTGTAACATAGTTCAATTTTGAATGAGAAGATAATATCATAATCTTGACATTACAGAATTATTATGATCATGTTTTCGGCATGTATTTTGAGTTTTGACAATGTAACTGTAGTTTTGATTTAAACTCTTTTGATTGCCTAATTTTTTTTTAATCCCTGTCCACCACAGCTGTGCCAGAGACAGATGTCCCTGTGGATGCCAATCTCATAGAGTTTGAAACAAAGTGAGTTGGCCGTGCATCTCCTTCACATTATGAGTCTCATACTCATACGTGTTTGTGTAACATAACATAACTCTCTTTTCTTTTTGTCTTCAGTAATTTCTCGCAGGATGATGACTTTGTGTTTGAGGACTTTGCAAGGCTCAGGCTGAAGGGAATGAAAGATGAAGAGGACGATCACTTCTGCTAACGGCCCCTTCACACACACACACACACATGACACCGTGTGGAAGTTGTAAGGAAGGGTAACAGGGGTGGGGTGTCAGCCTGCCAGTACTCTCATACCTCTGCTCCACTGGGCCCATCTGATAGAGTGAAGCACTTACTGATATTTTCAGAGCCTCCTTTCTTTCTTTCCTTCACTCTTTCTTTGTCTTTTGGCTCCCTTTCACACCATTTTAGCATCTGTGAGGTGGTCTTTTAACGGACCTCCTGTTCACTACGATGCTTAGTTGTTGGATAAAAAGATTGAGGGAGAAGGAAACAGAGGGAGAAACTGATGTTAGTTGGGTCGTCTAAACATCAATGTAATGTTGGTGGGCAAAGGGTCCATTGATTCAGGGGTGAATTTTTTTTTTTTTTTTTTTTCATTCATTCTTTGCCTTTTTCGTTTCCTTTCCTTTATTTCTTGTCATCATATTCCCACTTATATATCAAGTGGGCATTAATAGCTATGTAATTATGGTATATGTTCTATGTTATTTCGTTGTACAGTACATACACTGTTTGCAAACACCATAGGGAACTTGAGTTTGGTGTTAATTTTATTCCACTTTCCTAGACCCGTAATCCGATCCATCCATACTTGCTTAGCAGCTTTTATGTTATAGTTATGTAAAATGTATACATATCATACGAAAATATGTAGTAACACTTTTCTGTGCACTTGTTGTGCACGCAATACTCGAATAATTAAGGACGTGGCATTTTTTAGTGGAAAAGTAGTTGGCAATACGCGCCGGGACACAAACATCTGGTTTCTTATTGTAAATTTTAGCATTTATTCCACATGTTGAGTTGTAGAATATGTAAACACTGCTACAAGTCTTCTGTGCGAAATTAGCTTGTAGATAAAACAAGAAGACAGGGACAGGCTCTGTATGTGCCACATACACACAAACACAAACACACACAACGTAATTCCTCATTATTTGTGCCTGCCAAACTTTATTTGCCAAAATGTGATGATTTATAATGTTGCTTGTAAGTTAAGCTCAGTTCGGTTGAAAATCTCATGCTCATTCCATGTTTTAGTTCACAGAAACTGTTGATGTAACCATTGGACTGCCAGAAATATTTTGATGATGGTTATTTTAAAATCGCATTTATAGCATGATTTCCAGGAAATTGGACTTTTTATCTTGTTCTCCCAGGATCAGCCCTTTCCTATGACATTCTGCATAGTTTACTACTGAACAATGGCAAATTTACTTATGTTACAATATGTACAAGGAAGTAACATTTTGCAGTGAACAAAGTGGAGCTCCCATTGAAGGACAAAAAGCTATCTCTAAAATAAAGGATTGCTTTGTTTAAAGCACCCATACAACCATGCCAATGTGCATACTTGCTTTAGATTTCAACTTCATGTGCCCTTGAGTTAAAAATGCGGTCATGTCTGTCTTGTTTTGTCCTTTTCTGATGTATAATTGCTGTATCATTATTTTATGTGAAGTTTAGGAGTCATCAGTGCAGAATCATAAAAACCCAGCTGTGCAGGTAACTGTTCTGTTACCCACTATCCTTTAAATTCTAGTACTTCTTCACACGGGAATGTAACCGATCAAGGTCAGTCATGATGTATTAGCTAAGCTAATATTATAATACAGAACTGTGACAGGATATCTGTTATTTTAAATTCAAATTTTATTTTTATGAAAATGAACCTGATCATTCGATCCAGAAATCTTCAGCTTAACTTTTTTTTTTTTTAACAAAATAGTCTTACAATTTATACTGTCACGAGTCTGACTGGCCAGTAAAATCAAAGGAGAATGTCGAGTTGGTGATTTTGAATTTTGGACTACTTTCCTCCCCAGACCAACCGTTGATTGATTCATTCAGTTTGGCACTGTCTACATCTAGGAAGTGATTCGCAGAATGTGCTGCTTTATTTCATGCAGACTGACACACAAGTGTCTATTTCTACTCATTTGTAACATTTAAGCTGCTAGATTTTTACAGATGACACCTCTCTATTCACTGACATATGTCTAAACCCATAATGCTGTAATGCTTTGATTCAATATTAATGATATTTTTTATGATTTTGCAAAGAACATTATGAATATGGTTTAAAATAATATGTATCACTGTGTTCAATGATTAAGCACATTATGTAGAGTTGAGTTATGATGAACATGGCTTAACAGAGCTAAAATCTTTTCAGAAATAACAGCAATAGGTTCACCTAGTTCTAAACCAGCTGCAATTACATGCTTTGACAAAGATCATTGAGATCTAATCATTGCAATGAGATGTTTAATATATTAAATAATCTGTTGGTTGCTACGTCCATATTTATTTACTTTGCTCTTGAGAAAAGAATGCCTTTTAACTCCCTGGTGTAGCAGGGAGGCCACTGCCATTAGATGAGTTTATTTTCTGTCCAATAGTGAGTGCTTTGCTAGAAAACGGTTTGTGCATTCTTGAGGTGACTGTAGGGTTTGAGAATGCTGTACTGTTGTAATGGTGTGTTCTCGCGTCATCATCTTAATGTAAAGCTTTTGTTATCTCAATGGAGCCTGTTTTGTTTGCAGATTAAGTTGGATCTAAGGTAACCACATTTTCATGTTGGTCTTAAGAACCCATTTAAGAGTTTGATAAATTATTTTTAAGCTATTTCTCACTACTAAAATTGACACTGAATAAATAAAGATACACTACCAGTCTTAATGTTTGGAAACATCTACTCATTCTTTATTTACTATTTTATACAAAATAATAGTCAAGTCATTGAAACTATAAAATAACACATATTATTGAATAAATTCCTATCTGGCCTGCCAATTGCAAACATTTTATAGTTTAGTTTTGTAAAGATGTTTATATTTAGATATAATTTGTATTTGTCAATTCTAGGTAATAAACCTAATAAAAAGGCTGGTAGTGTATTATGCTTCCTGCTAAATTAATAAAATAGTTATAAATGAAGATTTTAAAATATATTTAATTGAAATACACCAATACACTGTATAAACTGTCATTTTAGTCAATAAAATGTTATTTTAATTCAACGGGAAATGTTACTTAAAATTTATTTTAAGTACACTGTTTATTTTGTTGAGTATTGTGGGCGATAAGAAAACTTATTTATGATCTAACAATCCTGCATCCGCCTCTTTCTGTAAAGGCAGATTATATAGAAAACAATAATCTAAACTATTTTAATAAAATACCAAAACTACTCAAGTTCAGTATAAATTTTATATTATCTTTTACCGTTTAACATCTGCACGCACAACACTGCGAATACCGCCTAGAAGCTGACGCGACGTGTTGACGTCAACAGAGCTATACACTCGTCGCGGGGATTGGACGTCATACAGGGGCGCTAAGATGGCTTCAGCAGCTTGGCTGCATGGTCCCAACATAACGCGCTTAACAGAAGGACTAGTGTCTGTCCTGAAGGAGAATAGACCTGAATATCTACCTGCACTTCTAGCAAATTACCGCGAGCATGGAGTGGTCGGGACTCAGGTAGGTCTGAGTTTTTTTCCCTGCCGGTTTTGTCTACACTGCTAGCCCGCAACGCGAAATAATAGGCGCGCTTCTTTGATTTAACTGTTAAATGGAAGCGTTATGGTTATGTGGCGTTCCTCGCTAGCAGTTTAAACAATCTGAATGTGAATACGAAACGTTGTAATTATGATTTAATGATATGTCTAATGACCAGTGTGCTCGTTTATGTGGTAACTGAGCTGATAATCAAGTTCACATTAGTTTAGTGTTTATAGCCCATGTTCTTTCTGTAGTCTTATCCTATAACATACCTCTCTGTTTTGAAAGCACACTGAGGAGATGTTCATCTGTCTGATTGTATTAGTGACACTGGTTTTGAATGGTTTTTCAGAGCACGGGAGCTGTGGGTGGTTTGGTGGGCATCAGTAATGCACGGCTCGGGTCCAGTAAGACCAGGTGAGCTGTCAGAGTAAAACAAGTCTTTTTTGTTTGTTTGTTTTACACAAGATCTTCCCAGCCCTACCATTGCATTTCTTCATAAAACAATTAAAGACGTTTCTTGCATGACCAAATCCTATCAATGCTCTTACTCTTAAAATACTCTTCATTTATTCTTTATTTCACACTTTTATCTGAGTTCTACGTTGTCCTTTTCTGATTAATCAGAAACTGTTTTGGTACTTTTCATGTTACTGCCTTATGTTCAAACGTTTTATTAGAACAAGAATTATTACAAGAAGAAAATAAATTGTTACACATTGTCACTTTTTGTTTCAGGATCAAAACCAAAGGTAGTACATAACCATTAATATAACAGAGAAAAGCAATAGTACAGAGAGGGAGGATAAACAAATAATAATAAAGATTAAAAATCAAATAATTACTAATAAATTATGCATACATAATACATTAGACAGGATGTAGGATGTTAAGAGACTAAAGGTAAGTTATAAAAGAATGCCATTTACTAAAAATAATTTTACAAGAACATCTTACCTTTTCCAGTTTCAGAAAAAAAGACAGTGTTACTTTCTTCTTAGAATGATTTGCTGTATGTGTTGTTTGTTTTAGATAAAAGTGCCTAATATATGAGTACATATGATAGTACGAATCTTTCTTCGGGGCCTCTGAATGTGACCCAAAATAAATTTTGCAAAGTGTTATTTATAACCAGTGTGACATTCAGCAAAAACAATTAAGTTTGGCATCTACATGTTGTAAATGCATTTTAATGATCTTTTTTGTGAACAATTCATATATTGACGTTTTATTTTTAACAAATGTTTTGATATTGTAATTTTCAAAAAAAATATCATAACTGGACCTTGCAGTGAAACAGCACACTTCTCTTTGGTGACATGCTGGATTTCTCCAATCATTGTTCACTTAAATCCCATCTCTTTCTTACAGCCGACTGCAAACTCACATTCAGATCTGCCTTCATCCAGTAAACCAATAAATAGAATCAAGTGCCCACCCTATGTTTTTCTTCTTCTTAGATAATCCCTTTCACTTGGAAGTACTTCAAAAAATGGAAAAACACAGAAGTGGCAACAGATCTTTCATCTCGACTTTATAAGGACTTGATCATGTGTGTTTCAGGTTTGAGGGTCTCTGTCTCCTGTCCGTACTGGTGAAGGACAGTTCGAGTGAAGTGTTCCAGCAGCATTGCCTTTCATGGCTGCGAACTCTGCAGCAGGTCATTCAGGTGAGAGATGTCTTCAAAACTTTGCCTTCTGTTCTCTTGTCTGGATACACTTAATAGGCATCACTTTCCTGATTTTATTCAGTTCTGTAAGATTAAGTAATGTATCTACTGTTGTTCTCAAACACACAGTCGCAGGCCCCTCTCCCCACCGTCCAGCTTGCGGTGAGTGTGCTGCAGGACTTGTTGCAGTACTCATCCCAGCTGCCAGAGCTGGCCAGGGAGGTGGGGCTCAACTCAATCCTGGGCATCCTGACCTCCCTGCTCAGTCTCAAATCTGAGGTAAAATGAATGCATGTCCATGTCATATTTCGATTTAAACCAGTTAAACTGTAGCTTTAAATCAAGTCAAATTTATTTTGTACTGTTATCTCACTGAATGTTTCTTAGATAATGACAAGCTTGTTTACTTGTGGAAATTGTGGAAAATGTATACACTACAGTTACACTACAAAAAAATGAAGCATGACAGTAAAGACATTTATATTGTTTGAAACAATTTTTTTATTAAAATGAATAGAAAGTTGAAAGAACAGCATTTCAGATTATCCTGAACAATTTTGTCATGGTTTCCACAAATATATTAAGCAACACAGCTGTTTTCAACATTGTTAATAAGTATTTCTTGAGCACCAAATTAGCATATTGCAATGATTTCTGAGAGATCATGTGATACTGAAAACTGGAGTAATGGCTGCTGAAATTTCAGCTTTGCCATCACAAATTAATTACATTTCAAAATAGAATAGTTTTATTTTTGATCAGATAAGTGCAACATTCATTAAAAAATCTTACTGACCACAGACTTTTGAACAGTAGTGTATATTGTTTAATAAACTGAGCATAGTTAAATGCCACAAAAAGCATCAAAAGAAGCAATTTTTTTCCTCATAGTGCCATCTAGCTGCTATGAAAGGAATGATGGCATGTATGATCTACTACCCGCGGGCCTGCGGATCTCTGAGGGTCAGTATAACCAATAACCATTAATGATATTGGTTTTTTTGGGGGTTTTTTTCAGTTACTTTGTATCTGAAAAAGCTAATCGTTGTCCCTTACAGGAAAAGCTTGGAGCGTATTTCCTGTCTAAGATGGACTTGGATAATCCAAAAGTACAAGAGGTTAGTTACATCTGGTTGTAGCTGATTGGTCAAAACAAGTGAATAATTTTTGCATTATAATTCTCATTTTTCTTCATTGGAAGGTGGCTTGTGAATGTTATGGCCGATTGCCTTGTCTCGGTGGGGTGTTGGAAAGAGGGGGGGGAGGGCGCAGGGCTGAGGGCTGGACCAATCAGCTGCACTGCCTTCTAGCCTCAGCCAATAGCATGCTGGGACAGTTGTACCAGGGTGCAGAAACAGGTATGTGGTGTGTTCTATCGAGAGAAACAGAGAACAGTGTTTGTGTTGTACTGAGAGGATCATTTGTGTTAAGTTATTCTTGTTTCTTTCTGGCATTGCTGTTGCAGAAGGAACAGTGCAGTATGAGGGTCCTGGTGTGGAACTGCCTTTCCCTCCCCTGGATGATGTAGATCCACTTCTGATCCTTCAGCTCCATCATCGTTACAAGGCCGTTTGTCTAGCTATTAAACACACACTTAGGTAGTGCTGATGTTGTGTGGCTTAATTCATGGTATTTGTAAAGCTGTTTTTTTTTTTTTCCTGTCTGTTGAGCTGAGTTCATTTTTAATGAAGATCTTTGAGAAGTTGGTCCATATTAGTGAGATGTATTTCCCTCTTGCAGTGCTGATCCTGCATCTTCAGTCCGTCTACCTGTTCAGCATGTTCTCAATTTCGTGTGTCGAGCTCTGGCAGTCAACACAAAGAGCATTGTAAGGCTTTAACTCTCTCTGTATGTTTACCTGTATCTTGATGTTAAAAGTCACTGTTCATGATCTTATTCACTGAACTTGCTTAACATTGATGTGGACACTAACCCCTTCCTTATTTCAGAGTCCAACAGGAGAGGGCTGTCTGAGGCTGATGGTTTTACCCTCTATACACAGCGACACTCTAGAGCTTCTCTCTGTTCTCATCAAGGCGTAAGCAGACACACACCTTTACTCAGCTGTCTAAATGGGGACATTCCATAGACTTCTATTGTTTTATATACAGCTATTACTAAATACTGTAGCTTTTTGCATTTTTACCAATTTAAAAAACAAATTTAGCTCACAGTTTTGTCTGCAAAATATAGTTAAGTAGGTACACACACACCATCCCCTGCCATTTTTCACAAATAGGGTACGGTGTAGGGTCTGAAAAAATTGCCCTTTTTAAAGAAACCAAAGTTTATAACATAACACAAAACAATAGACTCACTCTCAATCTATCTGACACCCCCAGTAAAATCATGGAAGAATTCCAACAACGCAAGTTTTTTACCATATATTTAATATTGTGTGACTGCTTGATTTTTGATTAAATAATTGTGTGTTGGTGGTTGCTGGTTAAAAGTACAGGAGTAGCTGATCTTTTGTGATGTTTTTGGGTTTGTTTTTTGTTTTTTTGGGTACAGTGTGGGTGGTGGACTGGTCCAGTATAGCAGTGTGCTCACAAGGCTTTTCTCACAATCTCTGTCTGCATGGACACCTCTGCCTGAGGCTAGCCTGGGCCAGCAAAGAGCATACAGGTATTATAGAAACACCATTCATAACCAAAAATTAAATATTATCCTCTTTGTGCCCTATCAGTAATCTTGGGCATTCTTGACCATAAGTGGTCAGACATGATTACCTTTTATTAGCATTCCTTAAATGCTTCTCCTGTGAACACTTGATCACATTTCATTGAAGGCATCAGCAACACATAGTAACACACTGACATAGCGAATAAAGCACAAAGTATGCTCACTCACTGTTATTTTAGTCAAGTGTCCAACCTCTTGACAATATGATGTTCTATTTTACTTTCAGTGCAGTGCGAGTGACCGTATACCGTACCATTGAACTGTGGGTAAGAGTGGGAGGTGCCTCTCTGCTTCAGGCAAGCCCCTCCCACACAGAGTTACTGTTCACTCATTTGATGGGTGACATCACGCCATCATCAGAAGCAGTCAAGGTAGGTTTAAGGGTCTTTGTAACACAAACATCAAATCAGCATATTAGAATGATTTTTGAAGGATCATGTGACACTGAATACTGGAGTAATGGCTGCTGATTATTCAGATTTGCTATTATAGGAACAAATTGCCTTGGTAGGCATGTGAAACTGACCCCAAATGCATTGTGTTGTTTAATTTGTAAACAAAATGAATACATTAATTTGTATCCCTGCTTGAAATTTTTATATTTCTTTCTCCAATGGTTCTTTCTTTTGCTGTCTAGCTTCGTTCTGGACAACAGTCACAGTCCATGAATGAACTAATTGGTTCTGCTGGCAAGTCAGGTCCTCGTCGAACGAAAGGATTGGGAATGGGAGATGGAATATCACTACAGAGGAAAGGAGATGTGCTAGCCAATCAAGACACGTGTGTCACTGCTCTTCGTGGTGAGCGCTCAGTGACGTTTAGTTAATTTTAAGTCTTACTCACAGAAATAAATATGCATTTACTGGTGACGAATGATTCCTTTTCAGCATTAAGACAGATCATTTTGACCAGTGGAACTTTGTTGAAAGAAGATCTACATAAGGTTTGTTCATGTTTCTGTTTTGATGTCTTTTTATGTTACAAGTATGGAAAGTTGTGTTTCATGTTGCTCTTCTAAACACTCCCTCCCTTGTTAGAGGATCCAAGACCTGGTGGTGCCTCTGTGTGTGCGTCTGCAGCAGCAGTCTCACTGTGTGCTGGAGGTCGGTGCTGTCAGTGGCCAGTATGGCAGCCCCTCTCCTCGCCGAGAGCTCTACCGCCTCTTGCTGGCACTTGTGCTGGTGCCCTCTCCCCGCTGGCCCCCTCCCCTCTCATGTGCTGTGTCTGCCTTCAGCCACGGTCGGCGAGATCGGAACATCATGGTGAGTGAACATCCTTGATAAAAACTTGAGGTGGAAAGTGTTAATCTTGCAGTCTCTGGAAAACCCTGTCTATTCAATCTCATTATCAGAGTGTAACATGTTTAGGTAGAATGTTTACATATCTGATCTTTAGTCCATTACAGTCCAAAATTGGTATCGACTTTCTGGTAAGTGATGGAAGCTTTTATAGTGTAGACAAAACAGTAGCCCCAAAAAGTTTTATGTCTTAAATAAAAATGAAATATGAATCTTTATGATACAAAATATCAGAGTTGCGTCTGCAAACAAATGACTATAATTCTTTTCTCAGAATTCCGTTGGCCACGTTTTCAGTTGGTCTTGGTAAGTTTTCATAGATGTATGAAGTCAGTTCCCATCAAACTCATTCAGATGTTCCAGCAAAATAGCCCATGGTGTTTTAAAGAAATACTGTTTTTATATTTTGTTATGATGCAAATACATTTATAAATATCTTAACTGAGAACTAAATGTCCAAACATGTTTTGGGACCACTGGATATACAATATTACAGCTTACTTTCTTGTACACATACTCACAAAAAAAAACAGCCCACTAAGCTTCCATTATAAGTTTAACATATGTCCCATATTTTATGTTTGAAAACGAGACAAAATGCTAAACAGAATGTTGAATATTCATTAGGCATCTAAATGTTATCCACTAGAGGGAGTCCCACTCTAGTGGTCTAGCTTGTTTGCTGTTAATTTCTCAGTTAATTTCTTATACATTATTGTGTTATTGAAAGCAGAAGAACTGCAAAAGGCTACAAAGTCGAGCAAGTGCACCTTGTAAAAAGAGGCTGTTTAAGTCAGCGTCAACACTCAACAGGCTATTTCAATAACACTACAAAAAGTTTTATCTTAACACTATTTAATGCATTATGTATCATGAACTAACAGTGAAGGAAAATTTTACTGCATTTATTAATATAGGTTAATTTATAAATGTGCTATTGTTCATACATGATATAGTAATGTTATTTTATATAACTTGAAATTTTGAAAGTTAATATATGTAGACATTAATATTATCAACTTGACAACATCATGTGTAATGCATAATGCAGTTATTGTTAATGAACTGAACCATATAGTAAAGTGTTCCTAGGATTTCTTATGTTATCTCAGACAACCTAAAATACACTCAGTTATGCCTATATATGTTTTCATATGTGACCCATGCTGGCAAAATGAGTCGGAATGAGCAAATTTTCAAAAATGAGTTCTGTTATTTTCACATTCTCCATTTAAAATACCTTCAAAATGATATATGACTTGTTGGAATCGGACAAAAAATGACTGAGCTACAGCCGTTTGAAGGCGATAGAGTCAGTAGAGTTGATTCTGAGAAAAACCGAGTTATAGTTTTCTGAACATTCCAAAGCAAAATCAACAAGCAAAGTTGCATATCTTCCTCCCATTCTTTTCTTGATGATTATTATATTATTAATTACAATATAGCTATTTTTATTTTATCTTTATTAAAAATAAGAACAAAGATGCAAATAAACAGAAGTTTAATCAAGAGCAGCGAGTGATTCCGTCTTTTCTTTTAATGTTTGATTAACATTGAGATCTATATTAGGACCTGCTGTAATGCATGGATCTAATATAATGTTACACGTTACACATAATGTTACAAATGTGATTTTCCCCCAACCATTAAGCGTCATGTCAGACATAACATGTTATGTTTGTGTGAATCTCGCCAAGATATATTTCGCAATGTACTTTATCGAGATTGCGTGTCTTATGCACGCGCTTTGCAAATATTAGTCAGCGCGATCGTTTTGTTTTCATCAGCATGGGTTCAAAAATCATATTTCACTGGTTTGGACTCATGTCATCGAGAATTCGATATGAATATTCACAAAGTTGGAATGCTGCACTTTGCAACAATAGACCTACTACTTGTGGTGAGAAGCAGTCGTCCAGAAGTGAGCAGAGAAAAGGTACTCCTCTTAGAAAACGTACAAATAAAGATCATTTTAGATGTTTAATTACCGTTTGGAGCATTGGGATCACTAGAAGAGGGCTTAATGAACTCATTTTTTGTGAAAACCTCAAATTCGACCAAAACTGACATTTTTCACTTCTTTTGCCTGTAGCTCAAAATTAGTCCGTGCGCATTCTGACTCATTTTGCCAGTACGGGTCACAAATGTGATTTGCGAAATCAGTGTACCAAAATCCAGCCCTTTGTATACATTACAGTTTAAACAATTTAACGGCACCCAACCTTTCTGAATGCACAAACAAAGTCAGTATACAGTGATTGACGTACACAGACATTCATTTTGACATATTTGTCCTCTCTTATGTCGCTGTTTGCTTTCAATGTGAAAGCTCATTCTGGGTGGTGTAGTGGTTATGTGCTTCAAATGACATAGGAGGCTGTAACTGGAGATGGTGTTTCATGTGTACAAAGGTGTAAAGGAATGTATTGAGAGATTAAAAAGAAACATTATGCCTGGCAAACTGGTTTCTTTATTGTCTTCAAAATCTAAATTTAGCCTATTTTAACACTAGAATAGAATATGCCAAGTGAGCGTGGCCCTGGCATAGTTGTATCTGTCTGTGGTTCATCACACCGCTATCAAATTTCTTCATTTAGCCAAAAAAGGAAACTTCTGCCGCCTTTTTATTCTTTTTTTTGGAATATCACTTTAAGAGTTTCAATTACTGTCACTCTGTTGAACAATGGTGATATTGTCTCTTTCATTGTGTTGGCATAGTCAAATTTGTACTGACCTCACATAATGTGACTATTGGCACTTCCCTTTTTTTTTTTATTGTTTTTTTTGTGTTTCCCTACAGGTATCGTCATTCTGTGCTGAGGCTCTGACTATATGCAACACCCTTATTCATCCTCGCACACCTTCAGTCTCTCTCCCTCTCACCCCTCTAACTCTCAAATCAACCCCATCTGCCCCTGTCCTTGCCTCTGGCCAAAACCCCTCACTATCCATCCCTACCCTCCTTGGTGGACCAGCAACAGGGCCACCTTTCCCTGCCAGGCATCCCATGGGCTTAGGTCCCGCTACCCTGCTTGGTTCTTTGGAGAACCATCTACCTTTGGCTCCTCCGGTTCTTCCGACTGCAGTGGGCACTACGGCCACCCCAGGCGACCTGCTGCTCTCTCCAGCTCAACCGGGTGAACTGGCAGGTCTCGGAGCCCCTGAAGGTCAACGACAAGTTTTTGTCCGCTACGACAAAGAGGAGCCGGAAGATGTAGAGATCTCTTTGGAGAGCGATTCAGATGATAGTGTGGTCATCATGCCAGCAGGTATGATGATGGAGATGCAAGATGGAGCGGCAAATGCACAATTGTTGACCCAGCCAGCGGTTCCTGCAGTAGGTGGCCTGCAGCCTTCTGGACCCATAGTGGGTGAGGTTGGATCGGTTGACACTTTGCTACCTAATGAGCTGCCCACCTCCATTCCCCACCAGATTCTGCCAGCTAACGCTAATAACATTAACTCTTTCCCCGGACCAAGCCAGACAGCCCAGCTTGTGTCTCTGGTGCCCCCTCTGAACTCAACTGCAGCTTCACTCTCAGCGTCACCTGCCGGACTTGCAGACTCGCTGACAGGTGGTCCGCAACTTCAGCAGATGTTGATGCAGACTTCTCCAGGTGGGCAGCCACCTACATTGGGCTTGTCTTTACAGATGCAGCTTCAGAACCAGATTGCTCAGACCAGCCGTCAGCTCCAGCAGCAGCCCCCAGCAAATGAAGTGGACCAGAACGTCATCAACATCAACAGCTCAGATGATGAGGAAGAGGAGGAAGAGGAGCTGGATGAGGAGGATGAGTTAGGAGAGGAGGAAGAAGAGGAGGAGGGCCTGGAGGACGAAGAAGAGGAAGAGGAAGGCAGCGACTTCATAGATGAAGAATACTGTGAGGGAGACGAATTCGAAGACTATGAGGATGAAGAGGGTGAGGATGAGGATGAAGAGGAAAGTGAGGAGATCCAGCCATTGGAGGGAGACAACGGCAGAGGGATGATGGGCGAGGAGGCGGCAGAGGTCATGATCGAGGAGGAGCAGCAAGGAATGGAAATGTTCTGCATGAGGAGAGAACGAGAAGTAGAACCGGGGATCGAGGAGATGGAGGGTGTGAGGAGTGTCTATGCAGATGAAAGGATCAAGGACAAGGGGACCTTGGAGGAAATTGAGAACATTGGAGCGGTTGAGAGAAATGAGCCTGTGGTTGGCAAGGAGCAAATAGAGAGTCTTGTAATCAGTGGAGATGCTGAAGGCCATGAGGAGGACACCAGAGTAGAGGCGGTTGAACCTGAAGTGAAAACATGTGAGCAGGAAGTGGCAAGACCAGAAGATCCCACAGAAGATGCTGGGCCGTCACAACAGGGTCAGGAATTGACTGTAGAAGACGAAGTTCAAAAGCAAGAACCAGAATTACAGCCCGAAGACACAACCAATCAGAACGCACCATCTACGTCCGAGCAAGAGACGTTACAGAGTGTAGCCGAGACAGCAGAGGAAGAGGTAGAGAAAGAGAGCGGTGAACAGGGAGAGGATTCAGAAGCAAGGGGAACAAAGAGGAAAATGGAGGATCGCGAGGAAGGAGAATCTTCTGAACAAGGCACCGAAAAGAAAAAGGTAACTGACTAATGTCAAACTCTGGTGCAGATTTCTGAATTCTCTGAATGCATCGCCTTTTTAGTTTCACAGGCTTGGATTGAAACAATTTTGCCTTTAGTATGTTATATATTATGTTACATATTAGGGCTGTGTGATTAATTGAAATCAAACCGCAATTGCGATTTGAGATGGTGCTATTTATTATTCGCAAAGCCTGTGATGTGGACACGATATGACTGTTCCAGAGCAAACGCAAATGCATGACTGCCAGCCTTGAGTGGCAGTCTTACTAACCAATTGAGTGAGCACACCTCCATTCTCCCCAATCAGCACTGCTCTAGCCAACTGCGTAAATGCCCATCATTAAAAAATAAACAAATAGAAAGCGCGTGCGAGAGAGAGCGAGTGGGGCGTCTGCAGGGTCAGATCGATAGACAAATTAATAGTAAAGAAACACTTCAGCTTCGAAATGACAGACACCGAACAAATATTTTTGCAAGATAGAGAGATAGATAGATGGATGGATGGATAGATAGATATAGATAGATAGATAATATTTATTTATTTTTTCCATTCATTTATT
>JAFVLL020016032.1:66241-84622 GCA_021397915.2 Tor tambroides
CTGGAACTGGGGCCTTAGTCAAGGTGGAGGGAATCATGAACAGTGCCAAATACCAGTCAGTATTGGCACAAAACCTTCAGGCTTCTGCTAGGAAGATGAAGAGTAACTTCATCTATCAGCAAGACAACAACCCAAAGCATACATCCAAATCAACAAAAGAATGGCTTCACCAGAAGAAGATAAAGTTTTGGAATGACCCAGCCAGAGCTCAGACCTGAATCCGATTGAAAACCTGTGGGGTGATCTGAAGAGGGCTGTGCACAGGAGATGCCCTCGCAATCTGACAGATTTGGAGCATTTTTGCAAAGAAGAGTGGGCAAATATTGTAAAGTCAAGATGTGTCATGCTGATAGACTCACACTCAAAAAGACTGAGTGGTGTAATTAAAATCAAAGGTGCTTCAACAAAGTATTAGGTTAAGGGTGTGCACACTTATGCAGCCACATTATTTTAGGGTTGTTTTTTTTTACTCCACCTTTCCTAAAAGATTTCAGTTTGTTTTTTAATTTAGTTGTACAGGTTATAGTTGGTGGAAAAAGTTCTGAAATGATTTATCTTGGTCTCATTTTTTTACATCACAGAAACCTGGCATTTTTAACAGAGGTGTGTAGACTTTTTATATCCACTCTATATTGTTTTTCATGAATGTATTTTACAACAATACAAAGAGCAATGTGTAACATTTTACCAGATTTAGTCCTACTACACTTATTCACTTTTATTTGTTCCCCACTAAATAATGTTTTTTTTCTGAAAGTTTAGATTTTATAAAATTTAGATTTTATAAAACTCATGATTTTTCTAGAGTAACTACCGAATTGTCCACTAACCTAGTATATGATAGCATTTTGTCATAGATTATGATTATATATATTTTTCAGTTGTTATTTTTCTTTATAATGAAGCTGTCTATATTTAGTAGATTGTGTGTAACACACAAAAGAGTTGATGATTAGGTCAACACACATTGAGGTATAGAAATTCTACACTGGGAAAAAACCTGCACTGGTATCGGATCGATATCGGTATCGGCAAATACTCTGAATTTTTGGTATCGGATCGGGATCGGTTCTGAAAAAGTGGTATCGAGCCAACCTTACTCGTTAGCCTATAAATCTTGTAACAGTGATGAACATATTTTCTAAACCTTAAGTTGTGTTTTTTTTTACACTGATCTATAATGGAGATAGGCCGATATATATCAGTGTTTTTATCATCTGTACACATCTATATTGGTGCAGAATGCGAGAGAAGCGTATCCTAGCACATTTCACACAGGCTGCTATTTTCACTTTCCCTTTAAATAAGTTGTGTATGCTTGACGTTTAAAATAAATGTAGTTTATAGTGAATGGCCATATAATTTTTGTTTGTTTTATATTTACCATTTAGTTTTAATCCAAGTGAGTGATCATGCAACAGAAGGGCGTGCGCTCTCTCCTTACCGTCAAGGAGCCTATCTTTAGTAACTTGTGCATTGTTTTACTTGTTTTTGACACATTCGACCGAACTACAAACTTTCCAGTGATGTCTGTGAGAAGGAGATATTCACTCGACGAGCTCGCGCTTCTGCGCCACCGCGCGCTCATCCATTCTGCGTGCTTTACTTATCAGCTCGCGCACATCAGCTATACATTGAATATTGAATGTTTAACATTATATTAATTACATTGATGTTGTCGGTGTTTCTTAGTCTGGATACGGCACTGTTCACACGCTGTGTGGTATAGGGGCATTTTTATGAGTACGAGTAGAAGAGCGCAGTATCGGGCCCGATACCGGTGCAAGTAATTGTATTTCCCTGAATACTGACGATTGTTACCACCACAGTAATGCATAATGCATGAACATGCATGGGGTATGTACAACAGCAAGGATTCACATTACATCAGAATGTGCATACTTGCATGAAGTAGCTTCTGGCTTCAGTTTGGATTAGTTCTTTAAACAATTGAAGAAGCCTAAACAATTGAAGAAGCCAAAACAAATGAGAGTGCCTTGTATGTCTTTTAATGTCTTTTGTGCGCAGTGTTTACTTAACTACTTGACTTGTACTGTTTATTCTGGTAATGGCACGTAAACAATATTTGTTGCTTATTCAGAGCAACATTCTCTCTCACTTACTCTCTCCTCTTGCTCAATCTCTTTTACAGGTGGATGAGGCGATGGCTTCCATGCTGGCTGACTTTGTCGACTGTCCACCAGACGATGACGATCGCGGTGCCTCACAGTCACAGTCCTAACATGACCACACTTCTCATTCACTCAGTTGTCACATCAAAGGAGCTTTCCAATGAATAGTCAGATCCTGAAAGGTCACATTTAATTGATACTGTTGCCTCAAACTCCACTGTAGTTGCACTAGAACAGCTCCAAATCGGTTTCTTTCAGGTTAAAAGAAACTCCAATACCATCGATATTGTTAAAAACTGCAAAAAAAAACGTTCATAAGTTGAGAATAATAAACTGGTCATGATTGGTATTTTTCTTTTTCTGGCAGCTTAATACAAGTATGATGATACTGTAGTCACAAGTATTCAAAAGTGCTTTTATCAGTTGGACAGTATGATTAATGTTGTGTTTTGTGGCCTCTTTTTTTTATTATCTGTATATGTAACCCGTATACTTGTCATTGTGTTTTAAAAAAATCATGCAATAAAGAGGATCTTTTATGGCACTTTTGTTCATGGATTCTGTAGAAATAAATTAGACACTAGCCTTTCTAAGTTTTAGGTGAAGTAAATCATAACCACAATTTGAATGAAATCAACATGTCGTAATGGGGAACTGATATTGAGTGTTCGCAGAAGCAATCTTACGTAACAGCTGCTTGGCATGAGACGTCCACTAAACCGTGAGCTCTGCGGACGTGGCATGCAAAGCAAGGCCACAGGAATGCATTTGTTATCCTATATAAATTAATTTCCTGAACTCTGGTCCCGCTCCTGCCTGACTTCCTGAGTATTTTTTGGTACTTCAGTATGTTTCTTTTAAGTTATCATTTGAAAGGATGGTGTAATTAGATAAAGTACAGTGCTCTAGCAGGACACAAATATCAGAAGTCATAGATCACCGCGTGTTTAATGATGATGTGATACCACAGTTTCTCTGTAATATATCTCTTATGCAAAAATGCACGAGCTAAGCATATAAAGTTACGTTCTTGAATGTGGTTCATTTTCAAGACATGTTTGCTGTATGTACTTCATGAGGTTAAATGTTCATCTACACATAGCTTTGAGTTTCTGCGCAACCGTTCAAAAGTTTGGGGTTGGTAAGATTTTTTTTTAAATGATTTTGAAGGAAGTCTCTTGCATTTATTTGATAAAAAATACTGTAATGAAATTTATTCCTGAGATGAAGCTTAAAATAGCAGTTTCTTCAGTGTCACATGATCCTTCAGAAATCATTCTTTTCATCAGTGTTGAAAACAATTTTGCTACATAATATTTTTGTGGAAACCACAATGCATTTTAGTATTTGAATGCATGCTTGATAAATAAAATGAAGAAAAACAGCATTTATTTGAAATGGAAATGTTTTGTAATATGCATTCTTGCTGTTGTTTGATCCCACACTTTTGAACAGTAGTGCCTTAAAATAACACACGAAAGGACAACTAGCAGACAAAGGAACGTGCTTATATTACACCACATCATGTCCGTCATGTACTTCCTCAACACCAAATATATTTTGCATATATTTATGCCTTCTGCCAACACTAAAATGCCCTTGTAAGTGCACACATGCACAACCTTAAAGTTTTGAAATGTTTTATTTTGCACTCTATATCTTTTAATGAGATTATAAGTTTATATGTTATGTAAAACTCTAAAACTTTTACTTCCCATATTAATAGATACTCAGGACCAAAACAGAGACGATTACATAATGTGAAACAAACCACTGGAAAAATAAGTGAAATGTCTTGGTCAGAATCCTGGTATTTGCCAGTGCCCTGTTGAAAAGGTAAAATATTGCTGTTGCTTCCGCACAGAACGGCCTTCTTTACAAATAAACTCTTTGCAGTGACAAACTGTAACACTATGACCTCTTAACTGAAGGGTTGTTAGAAGTCCAGTTGAAAGGTGATTGTGCTGTCTCAGACGCAGGGTTCATATTACAAGTTTCACATAGGCTTCAGTGAGGTTTCACAAGTTCAGTACAAAAATATTCTTATTTTTACCCCTGTGGTTTTTCTATGAGCTAGTACTACCCACTTCCTTGAAATGGACAGCAAAGAAAAAATGAATAAACAAATGAGGAGGTTAAAATATCAGCCCATAGAGGTCTATGACGGAAAAGACTAAAGAGATGGGAGAGGGGGAAGGGATGGAAAGGAGGTATGAGGGAGGAGACCAGTAGAGACGGGACATTTCAAAGCAAATATCTGCCTGATTCAGACAGTGAAACTGGAAGGTCAGTGAACAGGCAGTTTGCAACAGACACATGAAAGAAGGAAACTAGTTGGTTGAGAAAAAAGGGGACAGAAAAAAGGCAAGAGAAACTACAGCAGAGAAGGAGCAAAAAAAAAAAAAGCATCACCACACCATTCTACAGAGAAAAGGTAATGTTTTTCCCAACTATTCTCTGCCAATTTATTGTATTGGAATATATTCAAGCAACTCCAATGGGTTTCTAATGTTCTCTGTTGATTTAATGTATGAGTGTTTCTCCACAGGTTGCCTCACTGGTAAGACCTCTATGAACCTCTGTCAATTGGAATAACTAGTCTAGGCACTTTTTTAAGCTACTTTCAGTCCTTCGAGGCATCTTTCCTGATGGCCATAGTATAATGCCGCTTCTGTCTGTGTCCAAGCTTTGAGGCTATGTATATGTGTGTCTGCGCTATATATGCAAAAGGTTTTGTTATGCACCTGTAGTGCAGTTTTATTAGCAGGCGTAACGTAACAGATGACTAATGGCTAATCTTGGTGAAACCAATCTGATATTGATCTAAAGTTTTTCTAGCTGTGTGGCTGTAGGTTAAAGATTACCATGCTTGATTACTTTGAACTAGAAAAGCGTGAGAAAAGACACTGCAACAACAACAACAACAACTAATGAAACTCTTTACTCTATACAGTTTTAAAATTTTAAGTTGTATAAACAGACATAAATTAACACTGAACAATACCATATTTTAAATTAATATTAACCTAGATTAATAAATGCTGTCAATTTTTTTATTCATAGTGCATGATACCTAATGCTTAACTAACATTAAATGTTCCCTTCAGTTTCTCTATACTAATACTGTACTCTCATATTATTTCTACTGTAAATATACCACATACACAATGGACTCCTTTATTTTCATAGTTTGAATTGTGTTGTGTTTGCATTGTTACAACAGGGGAAGCTCACTAGATCAAATTGCGCTGAAGTGTCTTTGCATTTGAATCTTTTCTATCTGATAATACATTGAGGGTTTTTATTTTATTCAAAGCCCTATGCTGATTTCATTGTAGGCGTGTCTTGGTTTCATGTTTAAAATTAATCACATCTATTATTCTGTGAATATAGCTGATATAATAGCCCAGGGGAGAACATTCTTATGCAAGAAATCTTTTTCCAGCCATTATTGTTTTTTGCTTTCACTTCCACCATACATTGCTTGCTTTTGTAATCGTCCATTGCAGACAGAAACTGACTGCACAATGCTTTGGGGGAACAGACTAACATCTGCTATTGCTCTCTATTAGATATTTAATGTAACTTATATATATTCAGCATCTGAGACTGCTTTGTGACTGACAGCAACCGTGAAAATATACTACAGTTTGTTTGTGTATGTGTGCAGATGGAGTACAAAGTGACAGTGGCCACCGGGACCTCTGAATATTCAGGAACCAATAACTATATATACGTGACTCTGGTTGGAGCGAAAGGAGAGAGTGAGAGAACCGTGCTGGACAATCCAGGCCTAGACTTCTGCAGAGGAGCGGTGAGTAAACATGCTTGTGTGCTTATGATTAAGTATAATATTTCCTCCTCTTTCCTCCATATAGTGCAGTAGAGATCTTTTTTTTTTATTATTTAAAATTATTTTAAATGGTATTATATGGGCAAGTAAAGCATTTGACATCCTATTTACAATACCAATGACAAATGATCATAAAGATATGAAAAAAAAATCACATTTCCAAAAAAGTAAGAAAAAAAATTCTCTATCTCTAAAAAGTAGAGACTCACCAATGTTAAAATTTTGACCAATAATGGTCAGACCAGTAATAGTATTTTTTTTTATGTAATAGCCAATAACTGATAAATGGCTGAATTATTTTGAACTATTTGTCAAAAAAATAAAAATAAAACACTTAAAATTTTTGATGCTACAGGGTGAATTTAGACATCACGTTATAATACACAGTATGAAAAACAGATAATCATTCTCAGATTTGAGGTGTTATTAAATTATTCATGTTTTTTTTAAAGATTAAGTGAGCATTAAAAGATGGCAAAATCTAAATGTACAAAATGTGAACTGAGCATAATTAAATATGCAATATTAACTAATAATAATGAATTAAAACATCTCTAATAGTGATATCTATTCCCATTATCTTGTAGGTGGATGATTACACAGTTAAAAGCGCTGCTGATTTGGGTCCCCTGATACTGGTGCGCCTGGAGAAGCAGAAGTACTGGGTGGAGGATAACTGGTTCTGCCGTTATGTGAAAGTCAGTGTACCTGGACAAAGATGCAGCTATACTTTTCCCTGTTACCGATGGCTAGTGGGAGACAAAGTGGTAGTAGAGCTCAGAGAAGGCACAGGTCAGTTATGTTGAACATGCAATAACAACTACAATCTGAGATCAAAATCAATCCGCATGATTAAAAGCTCAACTCCGGTTCCTTTTTCTCTCATAGCCAAAAAGATCAGTGATGACACCTTGCCACTGGAGATATCTCACAGAAAGGCAGAGCTTGAAGAGAGGCAAAAAATATACAGGTCTTCAAGGCGATTGCATACACTGATCACTGCATTCCAATCTTTGTAAAGAATGTACTTCTCACAAATCCCTGTTGAATTCCATGTTTCACCTATCAGATGGCTTGCATGGGCCCCCGGCATTCCAAAATGCATTGATGCCAAGTCAGAGGCCGATCTCCCCCAGGACGCTCGCTTTGAAAATGAGAAGCGCAGTGATTTTGTGGGATCCCTTCACTATGCGTGAGTAAAAATGCACCACAGGTTTTGCAGTACAAATATTGTTTTGACTTGATATTTTAAGGTGCATAAGCCGGTGTGTTCCCCAGTCTATATATCATTTAATTACTATTCCATTAATCTAATCACTAATCCATTTGTATACCGTTTGGCCTCTCAGGCTTTTGGAGCTCTCTCTGAAAAAACTGGCAATCAAATTTGGAAAGTCCTGGAATGACCTGGACGACTTCAAAAGGATCTTCTGGAAGCTAAGAAGCCCTATAGCTGGTAACAATCACTTCATCTTTCCTCTTTTTTGACCAAATACTTAGCTCAGTTAATACAAAATATGCATTCCCTACAGTCACTTAATTCCCGGAAAGCTCTCTTCCCAGAAAATGTCATTCTGTAACATGTTTATGTAATGCTTAGCTATGTGTAGGAGACATATATCACAAATGAATGGCATTTCACAATGTCATGACAAAATTTCACATTTCCTCCCACTCTTGAATAACAGATGTTATTATTTTTTAAAACCCTGGATAAAAGACCTCAGTTAAGATACGTTTCACGAATTTGTAACTCCTATGAAAGTTCACAATGCAGCTAAAATGTGAAACAATTAGGTGCTAGAATATAAATATTCTATTCGGTTTAACAACAGAAATAAAAAATAAATTAAACAGCACTTACCTCATAGTCTACTCATGAGCATTTTTTTTTACCGTCGCATGAGCTTTTACGCGCTCTTTTAGTATCTGAGAGAAAAATGAGTAAACACGTTATCTGGAAACTGAAGTAAAGGACAGACCGTTTCTTATTGGACAATAAAACATTTAAAATTACCATAAAGGGGATTTCAGATATAAATACAGGTTGCGGTAGCGTGTCTGTTGCGAGCTATTTTTGCTTGACGTTATTTAGCCTACCTCATAATTAAATATGCAAATGAGAACGTAATCCAGAGATTCATTGACGCCGTGGCGGATGGGTACGCATGTAGCGTTAATTTTGTTCTGTTTTAGTTGCTTGTTGATTGAATTTGTTTACTGGTTTGTTTTAAAATCAATCAATGATCATTGCTGAATCAACCTATTTACAAATGTATCAGTTTCTAAATGTTATTAAATGAATAACATGAATTTGTGATAAATATTCTGTTCAGAATACACCATGAAGCACTGGAAAGAAGATTGGTTTTTTGGTTACCAGTTCCTCAACGGCTCAAACCCACGAATGATTACCAGGTGCAAGGAGCTGCCCTCAAACTTCCCTGTCTCTGGAGACATGGTGCAGTCTTCTCTGATGCCTACAACCACTTTGAAGGAGGAACTCAAGGTGAGAGTTTAGTGTTTATTTTCTTAAATACAATGGATTCTTGGAACAGTGGATCTAATAATGTTTCTTTGTCTCTCCTACTAAAGAAAGGAAATATATTCCTGGTTGATCATGCGATAATGGATGGGATTCCTGCCAATGTAATCAGAGACAAGACACAGCATATAGCTGCCCCACTTTGCTTACTGTATGAGCATCCTGAGAAAGGTCTCATTCCCATCGCCATACAGGTAAAACTTGCTGACTCACATTTACTTGGAATCATTATAATCTGGGATGAATATAGAGCAGAACTTTCCTAAACTTATTCCTGCCTCCATCGGCTGAAAATATGCTTGAAAAAAGACAAAAAGCATGTAAACATGAATTTTGCTGATTGTTCTTCTCCCTTCCTTTCAGCTTGAACAGAAACCTGACAAGGACACACCCATATTTCTACCTAGCGATCCACCTCTGGCCTGGTTATTGGCTAAGATGTGGGTTCGTCACGCTGAGTTCCAGGTCTTCCAGTTGTTATCACATCTGCTACGCACACACTTAGTGGTAGAAGTGATCTGTGTGGCCACACTCCGACAGCTGCCTGCTGTTCACCCTATATATAAGGTTAGAGGAAGTAGTTTCCTTTTTAGGAAAGACACTTTTGTATGTTTAAAGTTAGATAATCACTGTTACGTCAAAATCGCTCATTCGTTAAAGTATCCAGCTGTGTTGTATGTTAAAAGTTTTCTTCACTTTTTCTCTCATTGCAGCTCTTGGCTCCACACCTGAGGTATACGCTTGAGATTAACTGTCGTGGCAGAACACAGCTCATCTCCCCGGATGGCATCTTCAAAAGGGTGAGCATCTGTAAACAATAAAGCCTACAAAAAATTTGACTATTTTAGCACTTTGGACTTTGGGTACTGGATTTTTAGTGGTCCTGGATCTTATCAACCACTAAAACCAGCCAATCGGAAACAACATAACTGTAGTGTATAGTCACTCAGTAGATCATACATTTCAAAAACTGTGTTTTTTAGGTGGTATCAACAGGTGGAGACGGACTCTTGATTCTGGCCCAGAGGGAGTATAAAGTACTAACTTATCGCTCCCTCCAGCCCAAATTTGACTTCTTGGACAGAGGAGTTACTAAACTAAGAGGCTATTTCTACAGGGACCATTCTATGATGCTGTGGGATGTAATTCAAAAGTAATTCATTCAAATAGGATTTCTTTATTCAGTGCTTTTAATTCTTATGACTGTAAATGTGTAATAGACATAATTCTTTTAAACATTTGCATGTGAATGAAGCATAGTTATAAAACTCTTGTACTATCAAAACCTATTTCCTTAAACGCTCTTTTTTTCACTTAGTTTTGTTTCAGGAATAGTTTCCCTGTGCTACAAGAGTGATAGTGAAGTTGAACAGGACTCAGAACTTCAGGCGTGGATTAATGATGTGGCTGTGGAGGGCTTTGTGGATGTGCCTCATTTTGGTAAGATATGAATACATGAGTGCATGACTGGACTCACAAATGTCCTGTAGTGGATAAAGGATATATTTAGAACCCTGTGCAGTGTATTTATTTAGGCTTGACAATATACACTACAGTTTGAACGTTTGTAATTAGTACCATGTTTTTAAAAGAAATGAATACTTTTATTCGGAAGGTTGCATTAAATTGAACAAAAGTGACAGTAAAGACATTTCTAATGTTACAAATGATTTCGGTTTCAAATAAATGCTGTCCTTTTGAAGTTTTATTAAATTAAACAATGCTGAAAAAACGTGTCGGTTTCCACAAAAATATTAAGCAGCACAGCTGTTTTCACAACTGATAATTATAAGTGTTTCTTGAGCATCAAATCATTTTGAAGGATCATGTGACACAGCAGACCAAAGTAATGGCTGTTGAATATTCAGCTTTGCCATCACACAAATAAATTACATTTAAACATATATCATAATAGAAAACAGTAATTTTGAAAATTGCAATAAAATTTCACAATATTACTGTATTTTTGATCAGATATGTGCAGCATAAGAGGGTAATTTGGTGAGCACAGGAGACTTCTTTCAAAAAATATGTAATAATTCTTGCCGTCCCCAAACATTTGGACAGTAATATAAATCATCCAAATACAGCTCACCAATACTGCAGTTTAAAAATGTGAAAAGACATCAGGGGGATATATATACACATGCTTTAGGCCATATACCCCATTTAGTCAAGATAAAACAGAAAAAGGAAGTAACAACATAAAGGATAAAAATACAGTGCCCTCATGTGGTTACTAGGGGAAGAAACAATGAACTACATGAGCTAAATAAAGGGCACTTGAAATTGACTGTTAGGAGTAACTATTGATGTTTCTTGCATATCAGGCCTAGACAGTGAGCTGAAGACAAAAGAAGAACTCATCACACTGCTAAGCGTGGTGATCTTTACCAGCACAGCACAACATGCTGCCACCAACAATGGACAGGTAACTAACACATCACATCTTATCGAATTTAAAAAATACTTTTTATTTTTTAGACCTGCCTAGTTTCATTATACTGAATGCAGGTTACCAGAAATACAATCATTTACATGAAGTGTGTTGCTTCACACAGTACTACAAATCAGTTTACAAGGCATTACACAGCTTTATTGTGTTCACTGTTGATCTCCCTCTCTGTACTGTAGTTTGATTGGTGTGCATGGGTTCCCAATACACCCTGCACCATGCGGCACCCTCCACCAACAGACAAGGATGCTGTCACCATGGGCATGATCATGGACACACTCCCTGATATCAGCCAGTCCTGTGTGCAGATGGCCATCACATGGCATTTGGGCAGGGCACAGCCGGATGCGGTGGGTCAATAGCGCAGGCTGTCACAACTGTGCTTTTATACTATTTATGGCCGTTTAAAGTACAGTATAATCCATATTTATAGGTAAAATCAGACTATATCCATCCATCAACAAATTTCTTTCCACGAAGCATTAAAATTAATTAGCCTTTAATAAATCATCTCAGTGATGACCTTAACAGTTCTGTTTCCTCTCTTTTCTTCAGATCCCAATGGGCCAGTATGTGGAACAGTACTTTACTGAGCCTGCTGCTTTGAAGGTGGTTGATAAATTCAGAAAGGAGCTGAAAGAACTGGAGGAGCAGATAATAGCTCAGAATGAGGGACTAGAACTGCAGTACCTCTATCTGTGTCCAAGCCACATGGAAAATAGCATCACCATTTAGAGAAAATGCTTGTTCTAAATTTATATATATATGCATCCTGAGTAGGTCAGCTAAATCTTAAAGTTAGCACACATTCAAATTACACCTAAAGTGCCTTTCCTAGCTATAGCTGAGACCAGTGCCTTTCTCAGGAATGGCATTTATGACAGCAGAAATACTGTGACATAGTTATGTAATTTGTTGAATTTCTAACACTTTTTAAAGAATTAATTGTTTTGTTGTTTTTTTAACATTCAATTTCATGAACAGTATTTATTTTTACTTTTGAAAATGGTTAAAACTTAAAAAAAAAAAAAGTTTTTAAACTTTGTCAGAGGTCACTGTTTGAGTGGTACTGAACTAATTTCTGTGGATTTTTACTCTCTGCTGTATTGTTTAATACATGTCGTCAGCTTTATAATATGCACTTCATATGTACTGCATATATAGCCCGTTCTTTTCCCAGATAAGGCCAATGAAACATGCATTACTGCTATACTTTTACCTATAGCTGTATGAAAAAACATGCATTGTACAGATACTTTCCATAGCAAATAAAGTCTGTTTTGTTATTTCATATTGAATTTTTTAATAGCATTTAACCTTCAGTACTTACACATGAGAGGTTTTGTTAGGGTTTCCAGTTACAAACTGCATAGGTAAAAATTATGAATCATTTATTGTGACAATAGAACCAATGTGACCATGTAAAATTCCTTTTAACATTTACTTAATGAGACTGATAAGTGTTTAAGTATAAATAAAATCACAATTAAATCATTTATTTACGTTTGGTAGGTCTACTGATCAAAAGAGCATTATAAAAGGCAAATTACCACATAATCATAATGGTTAAGTGCACATATTTTATGATAGGCTTCAAGATAGAAAGTCAATAAAGAAATCACAGTAAAATAGATAATCTTATTCCATCTTAAATATCTACAACCATTTAAGCTTCATTTTAAGGCAAATGCAGCATGTCTACATACAAACACAACAAAGGAATTTAGAGGTAGAGTTATACTCCAATCACAAGGTGGTACTAATGCACCAGATATTCCTTATGTTTGTTCAGGCGAACTTGACAAAATGACAGGAATCCAATGCCAACATAGATTACTGCTGCAATGAAGCAATTGTATCCAACTTGGTTGTACAATTTATAGATGTTTTGCAGTGCCGTCGGCCTGAAATGATAGAAAATAATATTGTGTTAGGAAACAGCTAAAAACACCTTCGACAAGACTACATTTTGGACAGGCTGAAGGGAGTAAAAAAAAAAAAAAAAAAACTGTCAGAGCTTCTATCATGAAGTCTTGTGATTACATATGACATGCCCTATGCTAGACAGACTTATTTTCCAGCGTGGTTAAATGAGTAAACGGCAAAAGGAACTCACCCGTCACCCATGTCTTTCTCTGTGAAAGGTACATCCTCTATGAGTACAGCTGAATGTGTGGTGAAAAAAATCCCCAGCATTGCCTAAGAGAGATAGGACAAAATGTTGATTATCATGTAGGGCTGTATTTCTCCCTTCACTGGCACTGTCTGCTTGTTTTCACATTCAGGGTCCCCACCCCTTTATGATCCTCTCCATGAGTTTTCAAGTAGTTTGTTTTGACTGGATAAAGATTTTCAATATTATTTTTTTATATATAATTATAGGCCTCGCAAAGAGCAATTTTTAGCTAAATAAATAGTTTAGCTAAAATTATGTTGATTAGAAATTTCCTTTACTTTTCCAGGCCTGTAAATCAAACTTTTATAATTCCCTGAAGTTTCCCAGGACAATAGGAACCCTGCATTGTTGTTGACATTATGTGTGAAGGCAATTACTTACTACAGTTCCCAAAAAAGTAAGATATGCTTATTAATGTATTTTAATGACCTTTCAGCATGTATAAATACTATGCACAGAAAACACAAGAAATAGTGGCACAATAGAGAATATTAAACTTACCAGCATAATGACACCCCAAATGCTCAGGACCAGTCCACATGCTGCCAGTTTAGGACCGCAGAAAAGCAAAGAAGCCATTCTATAATAGAAGTTTGTCCGTTTTCAGTTACTCAGAGATGCTAGAAGACCTTTTCAAATAAAATAAAACTTTATACGACTGTCATTTGAACTTTAAAAGTTACTTTTGTTTAAGTTTTCTAGCTCCGGGAGGATCGGTGTCAACAGTCACCCGATTAAATCAGCTGACTTTAGAGGAAGCGGAAGTAGAGTGACTGCCGAGTGCAACGTCATAAAGAGTTTGAAGCAAACTTTATGCACTTCGTTAATATCCAGAGCTCCTTGGCTGTCTGTTTAGATACACACACAGTCCACCTCAATTCCAGCCACCTTTTCCTAGGTTTATTAGACCAGTGAGAAAATACAAAAACAGCCGCTTTTGATTGTTTTTAAGTTTTTAACGTTTATTTCCCTTGAATTATCGAGTTATTTAAAGGATATTTTGTCCTCAACCGAGGGTTTATCTAATTGTTCTGTAAACACAATCTAAACCCACAATTTTCTTGCTTTCATAAATTAGGCATGTTTAGACTTGTTGACATTTGACACCTAAACCGAAAATGTTTTTTTTTTCATCTTAGAAAACAACTTTTTTGTGCAACTATTTATTATGAGTTCTAGACTACAGTCTACTGGGATTTTAAGGATGTATTCACTAATCTTTCGTAATGATTGCAAATGACTGAAACGGGACACCTGAAGTGGTTACTTTTATGACTCTTCTCTTCGCTCATTCTCCTCCCTTCACGTTCTCTCCCCATAACAAAACGTCGCCAAATTCCTTTAGTTTTTGGCTGTCTGCGTTGAGACACTTTTAAGGAACAAAATGTTGTATTGACTAAACAGGTGAAAAACAATACATATAACCCTCTAAAGAACGTAGTGTAAAGAGCGGAAAAGAGGTAGAAAATTCATCTCGATGGATGAAAAGGAGTGAAAAGGATAACGAAGACGAGGAGGGCGCGTAACGGGAGAGCACGGAGGAAAACAAGATTTATAGTCCAAGAAAACTATGGAAATGTATGATTTTTGACTTATTGGACAGCAGGGCAAAACTTGCAAACACATTCTACCAAAAAAGTAAGTATACCTCTAAAAACTAAGCAACACAGCAGTTTTTAGGATACATTGTGTCAGTGCAGTACGTGGCCAAACGTGATAGCACACGGCTACATTAAAAAGCCTTTTAAAAATTGGAATATTCAAATTACGTAAAATATGATTTTTTGTTTGTGATTTAAACCTATTTTCCAAACTAGTTAGTATTTTTTAGGATATTTTGGGACAATGCAGTTACTGTGGTAATACGGTAGATGGCTCCTCATGTTCTGGACATTGTAACGTTTCTAGGAAAAAAAATGCTGAAATGTATTCTGTGAAAAGACAAACAAAACACAGATGTTGCAAGACAAGCCGTTTTACTAAGTAAAATGCTACTTGAATTGAAATACACATTAGTGTCGAATATTTAGGGAGTAGTGTCTTTTCAATTAAAACTAAGAAACTGTAGATAACTATTTTGAATTGTTTAAAGTTACTAGATTAAGTACTAGAACTTAATGAATAAATACAAAAAAATAGGTACCAGAAATACATTGAACATATAGTCTGAAATGATATATGAACCACAGACCCCTATAGAATTGAATGGGAAGAATGTGTAATTTGTTAACAACTGAATAATTACTAGTCACTACAGGTAGGCTACTAGTAGCAAACGAATAAATGCTAGTATGTACTAACGTCTCACTGAATAATATTATTGAAACTGAAAAAGGTACTGGACACTATTGGATTATGTATTAAAAAGTACTATATAGTATAATTACATACTATAGTTAAAAAGTACTTTATAGTACTATGAACAAACATAGATACTAATTCATTTTAAGGAGAAAATGGTAAAACAGTTTGCCATATGGCTGAGTCTGTCCTGATCTGATGATGCCAGTTTCTATTAAAGAACCATGAGAGACAGCTTCTGTTAGTATAAACATTTTGGTGTGTGTGTGTGTTTATTTATTTATTGATTTTCCTTAAACTATATTGTCTTCTTAATCCTCACTCTTATTCTGTTAGGGACCTTGAGAATGGATGGAGAAAAAGAAAAAGAGCGGGAGAGAGGAGATGAAAAAGAGAGTGATGAGACAGAGGAGGAAGCAGAGGGGGCAGCCATAATATGGCAAGAGGGATACCCTGATGATGACCTGGGCTTACCCATCATGCACTGGGAGGATCTGAGTCTTCGTATTGCTGAACTCGAGAAGCAACAAGAAGAGCGGAGACGGAGGGAAAAGGTCTGAATGAGAGTAAAGATAGTAATGTGCATTAAACGGTAAAAGGTTAAAAAACAAATGACAATATGTTTTGGATTGCCAAGAGCTAATAAATAAAATTCTTTTACTAGTACTCCTTGACTATTTATCTACAATAACAGCCACCATGAACTTATACTGGGATGTTTATCTGCAGGACTTGGACAGGCTGACAGTAGACTGGCCAGAAATCAGAGGGCTGAGCAGACACAGAGAAACCTATGAGGACATGGAGGACGATTGCAACAGTCGTCTGACTGCTCTGACAACAAGGTCACACAGATTTCATGAATAAACTACTTTTCTTTTAACTTCCTCAGAATTTGAATAAAATCTATAGCAATAGTGATTTATTATTCTAGGCTTCAGAGCCAGATGAATCTACAGCTTTGCTTCATCAACAACAGTGAAAGTGAAGAGGAAGAAGAGGAAATGGAGGCAAAGAATGAGGTAAAATAAATTGCAATATTGACATTTTTACTATTAGTGGGCATGAGTGGCAACATTCTGTAATGTGAACAACGTGAAGATCGAGATAAAGACATATTTTTGTTCATGGCTATTATTAATGAGATTTAGATTTAGTAAGATTAATAATAGCTTTTTATGCTCTTTGTTACCTTTTCAGGTGGCAAAACAGTCCAGTAAGAGTGGCAGTAATCAGAGGTTAGAGAAAGAACGTAGTTCAAGCTCTGCATCGACTAAGAAAACCAAATCAAGAGGGTTCAAGAATGATGTCAGAGCTGCACTGAGTGTACTCAGACATAAATTGAGATTGGAGCACAAACAGGTTAGAAAAAAGCACATACTCATGGTGTAGTGTCTTAAGTGTGTATTTCATTTTATGTGTTTGGTAACTTCAAGAAGCACATCTATTCAAATAGTTAAGCATTATTTTGTTGTAGTTATGTAAATGCGATGTTCTGTACACTACCATTCAAATATTTGGGGTCAGTAAGATTTTTTTTTAAAGAAAGTAATACTTTTATTCAGTAAAGATACATTAAATTGATCAAAAACAAAAAAACAAAAACATATTGTCAAGTATGGTGACCCATACTCAAAAGTGCACACACACAGCAGTGAACAAATGCACACACACACACACCATGAACACACACCTGGAGCAGTGGGCAGCCATTGCTCCAGCGCCCAGGGAGCAATTAAGGGTTCAGTGCCTTGCTCAAGGGCACCTCAGTCATGGTATCGAAGGTGGAGAGAGTGCTGTTCATTCCCAATCTCCACCTTCAATTCCTGCTGGTGCGAGAATCGAACTGGCGGCCTTCAGGTTACAAGCCCGACTCTCTAACCATTAGGCCACGACTGCCCACCTGCCCAGCTAACAGTAAAGACTTCTACATTGTTACAAAAATTCATTTTCAAATAAATGCTGTTTTTTGAACATTATATTCATCAAAGAATCCAGAAAAAAACCTTTTCAAAATGTTTTCAATGTTGATAATAATAAAAAATGTTTTTTGAGCACAAAATCAGCATATTAGAATGATTTCTGAAAGATCATGTGACACTAATGGCTGCTGAAAATTCAGCTTTGCCATCACAGGAATAAAATACATTTGATAATAAGCACAAATAGAAAACAATATTACAACATAATACTGTTTTTACTGTTTTTGATTAAATAAACAGCCTTAGTGAGCATAAGAGACTTTCAAAAACATTTGAAAATCTTAAGACCCCTAAACTTTTGAATGGTTGTGCATATGCAAAGACATAATTGCACTTCACTGACCCCAATCACAGACTATACCTCCCAGTGAGGCTGTCAAAGAAAGGAAGCACTATGAACGAAATGAATTGAAGAATTTCAGCTTGAAGGAGTTGAAAGCGCTGAGGACCTCACTGAGCAAAGACATTCATGGTGAGCATAAGTATTATTTTATATATTGTGTTACACTGATGATGTCTGTTGTGAATAAATGAGTAAGTCTATGTATGTGCGTAGACCTCAGTTCAGAGCTGGTGGGTCGACTTCTCACAAGGGACCAGCTGAGAACAGAGCAAGACGCCATGCTGCTGGAGGTACAAGATATGACATCACTCTGATGCACAATCAAAAAAAAAAGTATTTCCACTAAGGAACAAAATGACAGGACCCTTCCTTAACAAGACTGTCTGTGAGCTGCCTGAGCTAACTGACTTTACTGTGAAAAGTTACAGCACTCCATCATCACTTCAAAAGACTTTTATTTCAAAAGACTTTTCATTTCAGCTTTTTCTTGACATTTTTAATGAGGATTTAAAACTGCAGTTTACACTCTTACAGTTGCAAGATCTAACTGATAAAGCAACAAAGCGGCAAAAGACAATATATGTCATGACATGC
>JAFVLL020016033.1:0-17297 GCA_021397915.2 Tor tambroides
CACACAAAAAATCTTATAAAATGGCATTTCAGCTTTTAAATCATTTTTATGAAAAGGGACAAGTCAAACATTTTATTATATTAATTTAAAACAAACATTACTGTCTTAATTGTTTAGATTTTTATAAGGCACATTAACTTCTTTCACATTTACGACTATGTTTGCTGCATAAAAACATGGATAGATATTTGCATTGATCCAAACATAAGATAGGCACACTGGAAATGCAAATTCACTCTTTGCCACTAGGTGGCGCTTTAGGAGCAAATATAGCGGCTTCTCTGAGATGGTCCTCACTGCCGAACATAAGATCCAGGGGGCGTGGTTGGGTCTAGATCCAACTCCTCCCACCTTACATATACCTAAACCTACCCGTCTCCACCCCGATCCCTAAACGCACCCATCCCCACCCCTAAACCTACCCATCTCCACCCCCTAGATGTGGATCCAACCCCGCCCCCTGGATCTTTGTTCTGCAGTGAGGGGCTACTGGCTTCTCCGTTAACGGCTGTACACAAAGCAACACAGCACTCTTCTTTTTTTTTTTTTAGCACCTCGCTCATTTATGCTGCTTTATCAGGCATTTTATAGGCAAGATGAAATGAAAATGCCAACTACACATTTCTGAGGACAGACGGTTCCCTTCAGAGACACATTCACATAAAGACATCTGCTTTATGTTTTGACTTTGAAATGTGCATTGCTCAAATTTATTCAATGACATCATTGCCTTTTGAAGTTTAATCCAGCTGTACGCTGTTCTTGTCTTTCCGTCCCCAAATGTAAGACCTCTTGAAATTGTAATTAAGACTTTTCTTATACCATTTAATGTGTTTTATAGCCTTAAATTTTATACAAGTAAATTGAGTTTTTAAGGACCCGCGGTAGCCCTGTATTAAAGGTAGCCCGACTGGAAAACGCAATAGCCCCTGGATGTCGGGCTAGCGATTTTGCGAGCCCTATTATAGTATGATTAAAGGATGTATTAATGCCCACCCACTACAAGGCAAATCACAACATTTACAAAGCTTGATTTGAGACAAAAAAAGTATTTGAATATCAGACAAAAAGTTAGAGGTACAAGACTGTGTGCTTAATGGCTTTAGTGAGGGATAAAACTACAATCTTAAAAAGCACTGCTAATGACAATCAAATTAAAAACAACAGATATAAAACTATTAATTTAAGATGTTTATTTTATATGTAGCAACAATGTATTTTATGTTTATTGCAAAATATGCATATATAGACAAATATTTAGTTTAAAAGAGCAGGGAGATTGATAACTGCATCATTCGCTTCATGGGAGTGGGTGGGCGCTACAAAGAGCTCTTTTGGTGCAATTTATTGTTTGGTGAATCTCTTATTGGCTAGTTATTTTGTAGAATCATGGGTAATGTAGTTTTCTCTTGGAATTAAGCTGGTGTCTTCAATAAAAGCATATACCATTAACAACCACATAGCTCACAGTAAGTCTGTATTTAACAGTTTATCACTATTGTTTAAAAAAATTTTCTCTATGTAGACATTAAATGGGATTTTTACTTATAGAACCCATGTAACGCACTCCTTAACTCAGTAGAGTAAATGATTCTGATCAGTCATATATTTTTGTATAATGACCACTAAACTGTATGAATGACTGTTGCCCCAGGCAGCCAATTCTTTTCATGTAGTACACTCAAAACAACACATGATCTCCATTTATTTGTGTTTTATATTTTGAAATAATTATCTTCTGATTGTACAAGTTCTCGTACACACCTTGGAGATAGTCCCCAGGTAAAAGAGGCCATCTGACCATCGGGCCAGGACGTCCTGCCCTTCTTCAAACTTGCTGGCGAGTTTGGCCGTGTCAGTCAGCCCATCTTTCAGGTGAAATTGTGACAAGGGCACCAGTGACTTGTGTTGGCGATTTGGAGTTGACTTTTGATGGGCGGCCAGGTTATCTGCACTTGCTGAGTTTCTGTCAAATGAGCAAAACACCTCATGAAAAACATGATTCAACCACACTTTTGCTTAACACTAACGCAAAAAAAGCAAATTGGACATGCTCAAATAAACAAAAAAGCTGAAAATGTAGTCTCAAACTACCCTGGAGCTGCTTTTAGAGGTATTTCACATGTAAAAGCAGAGCAGGATCTTTTATAGGAATGAATGCACTTTGTATTGGCTGGTCAGTGAAGCGCCCAAACAGAATGACAGAGAAAGCAAAAAGCCTCTTTTGTTAGCAGCATAGCTGGAGAGAGCTAACAGGATTTCTCATTCAAAACAATGTGACTTCAAAAAAAAAAAAAAAGTCCCCCGTTCAACAGCATAAAGAGTTTGTTTCATTGGAATCAGAAAACGTATGCTTGAACCCAGTAATTTTTACCTGCTGGTAAGAGAGAGATGAAAGCCCCCCGCACACCCCCTTGTTTTATTGTAACAGATTGAATCCTGTCTGGATCTGTCTTACCTCATTCGGCCACTTTCCCGGGTTACAATGCCTCATAAACACAAAGAACTACACCATAAACGGTCAGCAGGCGCTCCGCTGTAAATCGAGATTGTGCTGCTTTTGCGAGATGAATCTAACGTATCAAGTGTTTTACACTATGGTAAACGGCTGGTTTGGCTCACTCGCTCTCGCCATTTTGGTTTCCCGCTGAGCGGCGAGTGCATTGTGGGACGCGCTCGCGCTCCGCACGGACTCACTTTCCCTCACAAATTTGAAAAAGCGTTAGTGGGAGGATGTTTACCTCACTCACACCGTCACATAACTCTGCGCTTCGTTGTCCCATTACGCTTCCGCGTCACTATTTTGACTTTATATTGACATTTAGATGATCAGAATGTTTTATTTTTGTCAATGACAAATAAGTATGTCCGCGAATATTAAAAAATGCATCTTTTAAAAATATAATTTAAAACACGTTTCATGCAGTTAGAAAACTTTATTAAAACGCTTTATTAAATGGTCAAAATTTAGATTAAATAGATGTAAATGTCAAGCGGGGTAACCATCAAGTCAAAAGTACTAAAATCGTAGGCCTATTGAAGCATATAGTGAAACTTCATAAGTATAAGATTTCATAAGTATATTTTACAAAGTAATGATTCATTATTAAACTATTTGATATTTAAAAATCTCTTCCATTTTATATAATTAATAGTACCTTTATTTAACCAGGAAAAAGACTCACTGGGATTAAAATCTCTTTTCCAGGAGTGTCCTGGCCAAGATAGGCAGCCGAGTTAAACGACATAGTTACAACATACATTACAAAACCAACATATATCCGGTTAAAAACAATTACACACCATGCAGTTACAGCCTAACTGCAGCTAGGTAAAATATAATTCATAGTAACAATTATCAACAATTATCAACGTTTTTGTTAGTGTTTTTGGTTGTAATATCAGCCTAAAGGCAACATTCAATATAACATGAATGTAAAGCCCTGTGTCTTAAAAATTTCAAATGGCTAACATGCAATATAACACAAGGCCACCAGCTTTTCCTGAAAAACATATATGGCAAACAGATGACAATCTGCTTACTTTCAAAGGTATTACAGTATTGTGGCTGTAATTTTATTTTAGACCTTTAAAGACTGAACTCATACATATAGCACTATATTATTGTGTTCTGCCAAGCTGAATGTATCATTATGTACCTCTAAGTTGGCCTCACCAATGAAGCTGAGCCTCGCATGCCAGGAATACAAATAGTGCATTGTACTAGCCATCATGCTAGCCTTTGATGAAAGTTACCAATGTAGTCTTTACATTGGGCAGCACTGAAAACTTTTGAAAGTAGATAAATAATAAGGCTAGCTTGTTTCTACATGCCTCTAAAATAATTTTAAATAAGTTAAGAAATAAAAGTTTTAAATATGTCTTTATTTTTCAATGTAAAAATTATTTGATAATTTTTTTGATCAAGTATATGTATTTATTTACAATGTAAAAAATATTTAATAATTTATTGATCAATTACTTTATTTAACTATGTTATAAAACGTCAATTTAGTAAACAATTTTAAAGATGTGTATTAACTTGTCGATTTAATAGGCCTAAGTGATTTATTATCTAAATTTTATGTTTGAATTATTATACTGATTACTTATTCCTTTATTTTATTTTTAAGTGTCACCATAGTCCTCCGTATATTAAAGGCCATTTATAGGAATGGAACCAGACTTTACCCTTTCAAATCCAGCATTGATTAAGCCTTGAGAAAGATTTATTTAGAGATCTTTGTCCAAAGGTGGCTCATGCACAATGCACAAACTGTATGTTCCTTTTAATATTGTACTTGTAGCCTTAGTATCATTGAGATACTATTATAGTTTTTATTCATATTTTAAATTAGTTTTTATTTTAGATTTTCCATTTTCATTGTAATTTTAGTTAGGCCGACATTTTTAGTAATTTTGTTGTGTGTTTTTTGTTATTTGTATGACTTTTTTATTTCGGTTACTTTAGTACAAAAATAAACTCATTGAAAATTGTTGCCTTGACAACTTCCATTTTTGACAACAAAATATTTTATTAAACGTATTTTATTTCAAGTAACAAACATGTATTTTTATGGTTTCAGAGTTAACTATAATAACCCTGATATACAAGCTTGAATGAATCTTGCATAATAAAACACATATCAGTTCAAAACACTTTCAAGATAACTTTTAACTCAAGCCACTGGGTAAAAATAAAATTTAAATAGCTTAAAAAATGATTCCAAAAAAGCAATAGACTCTTTCAGCAGAATTCATATAATTAAGATCTAGATTTCCTTTAAGAATATAACGTTAAGCCTGTACAGTAATAATATACAGACAGCGCGCAAAGACATTAAATGTGCATGTTTATGTGCTGCAACTTGTGTTTTTATATATTTTTATGGTTAGGTGTTCGTTTTAGCAAATGTTGTTCAATAGAGGGCGCCAGTAAACATGACGCACAGCTCGCTCAAGAGAAAAAGCACAACATTAGGTCGGCAGAAATTGTGTACGCCTGCGCCCTTGACATGCTGCTGTCTCGCTATTTTAAAACAGCTGCACATGAAAGTGTTAGCCGCTGGATGTCAACCAAGACGACTCGAATAACGTGAATTCTTAATATATAAATTCACACAGTAGCCTTCGTGGAGTCTAATAATATGTAAGGAGATCGGCCGGCCGAGAGCACCGGACACGTCATGTGTAGCGCGAGCCAAATCACTTGAAGTTCGCTGGACAATATATTTCATTTTCTTATTCGGCACACGGAGACTCTGCTCTAGATAGCTCACAGTTTTTGAGATGATCAATTTCTGCAATGGCGAGGGGTCTGTTTTCACGGGCCTGGCTGTCAAAGACTTACCACTTTCAGGTAAAAATCCCTTTGCACATTATTATGCATTATTGTTATGACGAATTATCTCTACTGTTATCTCTACCTCCCAGCGAATGCTTGGTGAGAATTAATTTTTCGCTTGAGTGTGGTTGACCTTAATTTTTCTTGTCTTCAATCTAATATGTTTTGTTTTTAACGAGGTAAAACGTGGTGCAGCTGCTGCTATAATCTGCTTGGAATCTATCAGGTCTTGTAATCGTAGTCACAGTAACTCGCTTTTGCGACCACAATAGTATGGGGTTCAAAATATGTTTTTGACGTCAGAGACGTATGGTGAGGGAATTCTTCTTATTTATGGAACTAATTCCTCCATTTACCCTTGAGAGGACTGAGTTGCCACGGGCTGCTCTGCTGTAAAATTAATCCCTTCACTGGATGAAGTTAAACTGGGTCTGTGGTGCCATGGCAGCCTGCACAAATCCACAACAGGACTAAGGAGCTTAAACTGAAGCCAGGCTTAGAGCAGACATGTGAAATGTTTTTTTGTATTTTGCATGCAAAAAGGTTGAATCATTGTTGATGATATGTAAACTAGAGGCATGCATATGAACATTTAAAATGGCGAACTAAATATGAAAGCCATTTGTTCACATAACCAAATGGCTATAAATATGGAATTCAGTTACACTTTATTTTAAGGTGTCCTTGTTACACATATTACATGTACTTACTATTATAATAACAATTAATTATGCATAATTACATGCAAGTAACCCTAAGCCAACCCCTAACCGTATAGTAAGAACTTGTAGTTAATTAATATTACTCAGTACTTAAATGTATAATTACACTGTAACAAGGACACCTTAAAATAAAGTGTAACCTGGAATTCCTACAATGACAGATGAAAAGATCACATTATGTGAAATATAGTAACAACTGAACAAATAAAAATTTATATGATAAAATATTAACCACCGAGGTTGATAGGGTTATTATACACAATATATACACAATATCGTATCTTTAATCTTTGTTCTTTGCAGATTTTGTCTTTTGGGTTTCCATATTAATCCTTTTCGAAAGGGACAAACCCCAATTAGTTTCTTCAGAGAACATTTTTCAGAAATTCAAGGCAAAAATGGCACCAAACATGCAATTTTTTATTGTAACTAATAAATCACATCACTTGCTGGACAAAGGGCATACATATACATAGGTATAATTATACTAATATATAAATAATAATAAAAAGAAATCACTTGAACAAACCCAAAACTTCAGTCTGCCATGGTGCTGTATAATGTAATATGTAGGGACCGTCTTGTTATTTCAAATGTATTCTAGCAGTGTTCATTGTATTATGTATTATGATTGTGCATTATGTGTAGAGGTAGATTTGATTTCAAATCAAAAGCTATAATTATTCACAGTTTATTTCAGTTAAAGTCAGAGTAAAAAAGTATTGTAACATATTTTGACAATGTATGTTTTAATTTATGTTTACTACAGTACTAGTAATGTGAGCTAAGAAAGTAAATAGGGTTCATTTTAATTTCATGCTGACATTAATTGGAACTGAATTTGAACTGTTTGACAAATGGACGACATGTTTTTCTATTATTAGAAAAGTATGAGCTCATAAAATAAAAATGCAGCTGAAAATTGATTCTAGAAATTAAACCGTTTCCCTATTAAAATGTTTATTTCTGACAATGCTTACAAGAATGATGAATGTTGTACTGCACATGAACTGAAGTGAAGTGACGTGAAATGGAGTTTCTCGTAACTCATGACACTTGGCAGCCACACTTTACAGCTGTACTAAAAACGAGAAAATGAAGGGGTGTGTGGTTGAGCAAATCACATCAGACGGAATCAGCCACATGATGAATTGACTTGAGCTCAGTGCTGACAGTGCCAGAGCTGGTGCTTCCATGCGGGTATGCTGACTCTAGTCTGGAAAGCTGTTTCAGCAGAATGGTTCATGAAGTAAGAACAGGGAGCATGTGACATCAGATTCATCTGGTGTTGATAGACTGTTGATTTGTGGACTTTGAAAATGTCTCTTTTCTTTCAGTTGGTTACAGTTTAACACGTTTTTGAGCAAAACAGGATATTAAAAAATAAAATGTATGGCAGAACGTGATTTTATCCAATGACGATTGATTAAATGCTGTTTATTACGAGAATGAAACAAAGTCTGAATTGCAGTTGAATATGGAGGACTAGTTTTAACATTGGCAGCAGGTCAGATTAACCCTTAAAAGCATTTCAGCATATCCCAACATTTATGGTAACAATTGACAACTCAAGATTTTAGAAAGCCTGTACCTAAAGTAGCCTATAGGCCCATTCTGACCAACAGACAATAAGGTTCTGTTCATTATTGTCCTTGGTGTAAACCAGTGGTGAGGCTACAGGTGAGCCGGGGTGGGCATGGGCCCACACACTTTCAGCTGTGGCCCACCCTATGAGAAGTTAGTCATTTTCCAAATGGATGTAATTTATTAAACGACAATAATAATAAATGTCTTATTTCACTATAACTTTATATATTTAGTTTCAGAAATATTAAATGCCAGTTTTCGTGGCCAGTTACAGGCAGTTTCTTAATTTTCCCTCTTCCTGTAGGCGCATAACATTACCATACGCTTGTCAAAATGATGATTCGTCTTTCTATTAGCCACAATATGTTAACGACATAAGGACATAATTGTAAAATGCATGATTTGTGAAGTTGAATTTGAAAATAGAGAAACAAATACCAATCGCGATTAATCACATCCAAAATAAAAGTTTTTATTTACATAATATATGTGTGTGTACTGTAAGTGTATTTATTATGTATGTATAAATACACACACATACAGTATATATTTTGAAAATATTTACATGTATTTGCATGTATATATTTATATTCATATAATTTATATTATATATAAATTAGTGCTGTCAAACGATTAATCACGATTAATCGCATCCAAAATAAATGTTTTTGTTTACATATGTGTGTGTACTGTGTGTATTTATTATGTATATATAAATACACACCCATGCATGTATATATTTAAGAAAAATATGTTACGTTTACATGTTAAATATATTTATATATAATATAAATTATATGAATATACATACATGTAAACACATGTAAATATTTTCAAAATATATACTGTATGTGTGTGTATTTATATATACATAATAAATATACACAGTGCACCCAGATATATTATGTAAATAAAAACGTTTATTTTGGATGCGATTAATCACGATTAATCATTTGACAGCACTAATATAAATATATTTATTTAATATATAAACGTAACATTTTTCTTAAATATATACATGCATGGGTGTGTATTTATATATACATAAAAAATATACACAGTACACACACATATACTATGTGAACAAAAACCTTTATTTTGGATGGGATTAATCCCGATTAATCGTTTGACAGCACTAAAATGAAGCCACCTGCAGGTGATGGATTTCTGAGCCAAGCGTGTTACAAGCATCATATTAGCAAAGTACAGCGTTTGATTCGCTAAATAGATGTGTCCTTTGAGGAAAGAAACACATAATCATTGTGCTAGATCCTGTTCACCACAACAAACTGCATAAGTTGCAGCTGCGCACATTTCTACGGCCCTCGATGTTTACTCTCCTTTGAACGCGAACTGACAGAGACTCTTGATTATGAAATCATCTGCGTAGCCCTGTTGTCTCAGACTGAGGTGCTTTACAATAAACTTACTTTAGTTAACATTAGTTAATGCATTAACTAACATTAACAATGAGCAATATAGTTATAATATGTGACCCTGGACCACAAAACCAGTCATAAGGGTCCATTTTTCAAAACTGAGATTTATACATCACACGAAAGCTGAATAAATAAGCTTTCCATTGATGTATGGTTTGTAGGATTGGACAATATTTGGCCGATATACAACTATTTGAATATCTGGAATCTGAGGGTGCAAAAAAATAAAAATATTGAGGAAAAACTCCTTTAAAGCTGTCCAAATGAAGTTCTTAGCAATGCACATTACTAATCAAAAATTAAGTTTTATAGATTTATAGTAGGAAATTTACAAAATATTTTCATGGAACATGATCTTTACATAATATCCTAATGATTTTTGGCATAAAAGAAAAATCTATAATTTTGACCAATACAGTGTATTTTTGGCTATTGCTACAAATATACCCCAGCGACTTAAGACTGGTTTTGTGGTCCAGGGTCACATATGTATTATATTTGTTAACGTTGGGTAATAAAAATACAACTGTTCGTTATTTTTGTTGGTTCAGGTATGAATGTTAACAGATACAACTTTTAATTTTAATAATGTATTAGTAAATGTTGAAATTACAATGAATGTTAATCGGTGCTTTAGAGGTTTATGCAGTATTTTCTGTTGGCAATTTGACATGCAGTTTTCATACTCTACACTTCGCCCACCCAGTTTTATGTAGGCCCACCCACTTAAACATTTTCGGCCTCGCCCTGGTGTGAACCAGGGTTATTTTAGTTAACTGAAGGTAGAACCATAAAAAAGCATTTTCGTTACTTGAAATAAAATAAACATTAATACTTATTTTATTTTAGCTAGTTGCCAAGGCGACATTTCTCTTTTTCTTTTAGTTTAATTTAAAATGCTAAAATAACTAGAACTAACTATATAGACATAATAAAAGAAAACAAGAATGAACTAAAACAGAAAATATAAAAAACTTATTCAAAATATTAACAAAAAATCTAATAGTATATAATGATAATACAATAACACTGGTGTGAACGGGGCCTTAAAACAATGCTTAAAACAGTCAGAGAAGGTGAAGTCAGAGCAAGTTATTACATTTCAATGAAAGTTCATTTATGGTGAGTCATTAAATTGGCATAGCTTTTGGGTGACATCTGCACAGAGACACTATAGTACTCTGGGGTTTCAATGCTAGCAATTATTTTTACCCTCTTTTTTAGATCGTCTAAGTATAGGGTGTGGCCCATTTGCTTTGTAAATGTGAGCAGAGATAGATGAGCTCAGCATGAAGAGAATCCATTTCAAATATGCTTTACACTGAAATAACAGAAGGGTTTGTCTTAAAGTGTTCTCCTTAGCCTTGTGTCTGGCAGAGTATAGTTCTGAATAGGGCTGTCAGATTGATCTCTGAAAATGGACCCAGGGCTACATTATGTGTGAAATAACTTCTCCTGAGATAATCGTTCAGGGCTGAAGCTGCTTGTAAGCCAAATCGGTTAATTAAGCTGTTTCAGCAGCCAGATGTTGGTTTTCTGAACTCTATTTCGCTCTTAGGAGTGCTTGCGAAGGTTAAGAGGAAACATTATTCATAGTACTGTGGAGATTTGGGCTGGACGTAGATTTGCACCTCTATACTTAGACACAACCCTCATAGTCCTCAGTGACCTATTCGTTCCACAAAACACAGACTAGCGTGATTTGGCAGCAAGGAGCGTAGTCTGAAACAAGCTCCATTGAGACATTTGTACTGGAATTTTGGCATTGTTCTCAGTTTTTTGCCTCACATTCATCTCATCACGATCACACACATCTGGATGGAGTTTTTCTTGGAGCTTTTCCTGGACCTCTTCTGTTCGAGTTCATATGCACATGATTTGAAGCTACAATATGTAGCAACTAACTTCTTAACCTTTTCAAAAGTAGAATAAGATGTTTCAATGTGGGGTCATTCCTTGTCAAATCAACCAAATTTCAGAAACTTCCCCGGCTCAAATTTTTGATTTTGCTAATATTTTTTTCTGAAGAAAGATAAACATGTATAGTGATGAAAGCCAACATATTAGATGTCATGGATGAATATTTACTGAGTGATCCGCTTTTTTTGTAGAGGGGGGTCAAAATGGCAGTTTTCACCTGAGATTCAGAGCCAATTTACAGGGGGGTAAAATGACGTCAAAAAGAAGGCAGCATCATAATGTTATTTTTATACAGAGATTGGTAGGTCTGTTAGTAAAATCTGTCGACTTTAGCAATCTTTGTTTGCATTATGTGCTAATGGTGACCATTCAAAAATGGGGAAACAGCACTTTTGAAGTTTATTCTCCAAAGTTTGCAGGCCTGTAACTCAAAAAGTATTAAAGATTTCTTAATGCCCTTTTAGATATTGGGTCTTAACAAACTTTCCTTTTGGCATCTTCATTTGTAAGGCCCTATATGGTTTGGTTCCAGAGATATTTGGATCTCAATATGGCTCCAGGGGTAAATATCTGAAGAATAATGCTGAAACTAGAAATGTACCTTGTTTCAGTCTATCAAAACCATTGTATAGGGCATACCTGTTCGAGTGTCATACATTTTCTTTTTTCCAAAATTTGCCTGCATATAACTCAAGAAGTAGTTAATATGAACAAATCTTAATATGATTTTAGATTTTGGTTCCTAAGAAACATTTCTTTTGGAATCTTCATTTTTAAGGCCCTGAATGGTATAATCCCAGAGATATTGGGATCTCACTGCAGCTCCATGTCCAAATTGTAGTATCCTACCCATTTTCAGTGGTCAAAAATGAAATGTAGTTTTGTGTTTATCTTGTCATCACTGTTGACACTGTCAGATATGCAAATAATAACAGTAACCCAGGGTCTAGGAATGTACAGTGTGACACGTCAGATTATGAATGACCAGGATTAATTATTAACTCTAGGTAAAATATGAACAGTGTGAAATGTACAATATTACCTAGATCCCATTTACCTGGGGTTTAGAATTACTCAGTGTTAATTATTTCAAGTGTGAAAGACCTTAAATGATTGAGGTTCTATCAGTGATTCTGCCAAATATGCCATTTAGCAGTAGGCCTAAATACTACTTGAGTAGCAGTAGATACTAATTAATCCAGGTAGGGCTGTGACGGTTGCCTTGACAACCGGTGGTAGTGCACGTGACGTCACACACTCTATAACAACCATAATACAAAGCTTTGTATACAAGTGTAATAACAGTAACAGTTGTTGTTTTATTTAGACTATAAGTCTATGTTAATACCTCAAACGCCATACGGCGTTTCCTTGTTCAGATCATGATTTAGATTGGTTTGAGTGCAGGAAAATACAGTTTATTCTGCATTCGGCAAATTAATTTCATGTTGATCGATGGAACTTGTTGGGAAACCAAATAATACATCGCCGATCTGGAACCATCTCCATTCATGTCACACTTCTGCGTTTGTACAAGTGTTTTCAAGTTCCCGTGATCGCAAACGCCCGGCTGGTCAGGTTTGTATTGGGGAGGCTTTCTCCAAACTAGCCAAATATAAACGAGACAGCGGTAAATGGAAGATGCTAACAAAAAATGTGGAAACATACGCCATGATTCCTATTCCACAGAGAGCGCGTGCAGACCAGGAGTTAACGCGCCCGCTTGCTTGGCGGCGGAACAGTGAGCCGTGTCTACACCGGACAGTTGTCGCGCTGCGTCGCAACCATAGACTGTAAAAAAAGATGGACAACGCGTCTCCGCTTCCTTCCACTATATAAAGTGAAGCCAATACATCTCAGTATGGCCGTTGCCATCTTGAGTAAATGACGTCATTTGGAGCCCGAGTCTGCGCAGTAGAGCTTCGTTTGGAGCCAGAGTCTGCGCAGTAGAGTCGTGAGGTGGAGCCGCGGAATCAAACTCCCGCCCAAACTCCCGCAGATCCAATCAACAATAACGACACGCCCCGTTTTTATAGCATCAAATTACTAGCTAAAATCAAATTTATCACAAAAACGAACAATTGAACCTATATCAACGTGATAACAACTACCTTAAATGACCAAAACCATATTTTGGAAAATTGTATTGGAAGTGTAATTTATTTTTTTTATTTTGACCTAAGTCCCATTCGTTTACATGGAGAGGGCGGGGTTTATGACCTGTACTGCAGCCAGCCACCACGGGGCGATCAAAGAGCCCGCAGCTTCACTTTTAAACTCGAGTGAGACACACCCGGTCGCAACACATCAAGAGTCTGTCTACAGGACAGTTGAACTTTGTGTCAGTACGTCATAAATAGGACGAGGCATCAGTTTACTGGCTGGGATTTTTCATATCATGTTGCGCTGCATTCAGTGTAGACAACATCACTGATTATAATGGGTTCTATAGCCTATTTTGTCTTGTCGTGCCGCACCGCTCGCATCCAGTGTAGACGGTGTATTTAACATTCTTATTTAAGGCTATTTTCTTATTTTACTGTATTATTTCTTTGATATTTATTTTGGTGTTTTGTGGGCTGTTCAATGACGGAAGTGCTAAAAGAAACGTGCACATTTGTTAATAGATGATTGAGGCTCATTTATTTATTTTTTGTGTTTCATAATATATATATAATTATAATTATATACATATAATTTTTATGTATATAATTAATATAAATTATATACCCTATATAACAACACCGCGCCACCGTCACAGCCCTAAATCCAGGTGAGGCAAATCTTGGTTTATTCACATGAATGCAATGTGTGGCGAAAGCAACCACTTTTCCCTATGAGGTGTGGGATTTGTTTCAATCATGTTACAATACTGTATTGGTAGCCCCAGAAGCTGTTAAAATGAACAAAATCCCTTCTTCAAAATATCCCTGAAACTGATTCAAATATAGAATCTTATGAATATACTGAGAGAAAGGTAATGTGCCTCAGCTTGTCCATTTCAGTGCATTTTTAGCACTCCGACAGGTATGTTCTAAACATATTGTTTTGATAGAGGGAAACAAGGTACATTTCTAGTTTCAGCATTACTTATTCTTCAGATATTCCGCTTTAGTATCAGCTGTATACAAAGTGACCAACATTTGGTATTCAAGCGCAGAAAATGGGTAATATTGAACAATGAATACAAGTATCATACTTTTGCAAAGTGACCCACATTTTGTTTTTGACCAGTGAAAATGTGTACAATTTGACGATTTACCCCTGGAGCCATATTGAGATCCAAATATCTCTGGAACTAAACCATATAGGGCCTTACAAATGAAGATGCCAAAAGGAAAGTTTGTTAAGATCCAATATTTAAAAGGGGATTAAGATATTTTTAATACGTTTTGAGTTACAGGCCTGCAAACCTTGGAGAATAAACTTGAAAAGTGCTGTTTCCCCATTTTTAAATGGTCACCATTGGCACATAATGCAACGAAGATTGCTAAAGTCAACAGATTTTACTAACAGACCTACTAATCTCTGTGTAAAAGTAACATTATGATGCTGACATCTTTCTGAAGTCATTTTTACCCCCCTGTAAATTGGCTCTGAATCTCAGGTGAAAACTGCCATTTTGACCCCCCTCTACAAAAAAGTGGATCACTCAGTAAATATTCATCCATGACATCTAATATGTTGGCTTTCATCACTATACATGCTTATCTTTCTTCAGAAAAAAATATTAGCAAAATCAAAAATTTGAGCCGGGGACCTCTGGTTGAGTTGACAAGGAATGACCCTGTGGTGATACAGGTTGTTTAGTACAAAGGTTGCCAGACCTCCTGGTTGGGAGATTTACACAGTGTCTGAAATTTATTACGTGACATACTTTTGTTGTTGACTCTGTAGTCCTGATGGAATCATAGCCTAATAGGCAGCATTTTGTCATAATGAAACCATTATAAAATCGCTGCAATTTAATTGAATAAATAAGCTATATACCAGATTGAAGTCCGTTTTACGTGAACAGCTCATGATCTGGTGTTTTTAGCAGCTCAGATTAGCTCAGTTCACAGTAGACAATTCCACACAAACTCTGTTTTTGCATCTGCTCTGAATTTGGGTCACTAAAAATGTGCATTTAGGAACGCAACATGTGCTAACCATCAAAACTTGAAAAGTGCCTATAAACTGGATGTTGCCAAGAAAAGATAAGCCAATATAAAAGCTTGATAGTTTAATGTTTGAATATTAATAAATTAAGACATAAAGTCATAAATATTAGTATTGTAATTGTACAGTTGTACTCTGAAATTATTATTTTTTAAAGGGGTCATCGGATGCCAATTTTGCACAAGTTGATATGATTCTTTAGGGTCTAAATTAAAAGTCTATAACATACTTTGGTTAAAATTTCTCAATGGTAGTGTAAAAAACACCTTTTTTATTCTGTTAAAATCAGCTGTTTTCAGCAACCCTTTTTTTAGTCCATGTTCCTTTAAATGCTAATGAGCTCCGCTGACCCTGCCCCTCTCTTCCATGGGGTGATGAGCAGTACTGTTTACTTTAGCCGTGAATCTGGCTAACTAGTACATTATTAGGAAAGGCTATTTGCAAAGATTCATAAAAAACCCTTATACTCACTTCTTCTGTAGGTGAGGCTGGATCACAAATGATTCGCGCGAACACAGTTGCGAAGATTTAGGCAGATTGGGGATCGGCGCATTCACTTCAAAGCGAAAGTAACGTTAATCCTCTGTGTCTTCAGTGGCTCAGATGTTGGGAGTAAATGACGACTGCTATATTCATTATTACATCCAACAACAAAACACCTCAATCATTTTGTCTTCCCTTGCACCGGAGTCGATACAATAGCGGTCGGACTGTTTACAGCTCACTCAGTTCATTCAGTTCACTCAGGGCGGGTCTAAGGTAAGACGGTCTTGTCAATCAACTATCGTGGGAGGGGCCTGTACAGAACTACATCATTCTGACAGAAATCTCAGAACAGCCTGATTTGAGAAAGGGGATTTTAAAATAGGGATTTAAAAAAAAAACACTGGGTGGATTTTTATAGTTATAGGATGGATGTGTACACACACTTCCAACACACATTTATGTTAAAACAACTTGAAAAGTGAATTTTGCATACAATGACTCCTTTAAATACTTGATTGTTTGTATTTTCAGTTAAATATTTCAATAGTAATATTTCTTATTTTGTTAAATATTTTATTTGGCAATAATACAATTAATAGTACAATTAACAGTCATCATTATTATTATTATTATTATTATTATTATTATTATTAATAAAAACAGTCATATTGAGATCACAAAATTACAAAATTTGGGGCAAAAATTTGAGTCCCGGCATATGTTTCTTTCCCAATACCATCTACAATCTCTGTCCATTCGCTTCCTGTCTTGCTTCAATTGTCTTGTCAGAGTACTATCAAAATCTTCAAGAAAAACAAAGAAATGTCACGTCCTAGCATAAAAACACACAAAAAGGAAATGATGCAAGGTCTGTATTGTCTAGATTTCCAATCATCATAATGAGAGTTATTTTGAGAGGCTGAATGATATACAAGTCACAAGGAAGAATTTTTCAGACAAATTGAATTTGGACTTTGAAAGACTGAAGCCTGCAGGGAAACTAACCTGTAATCATGTCTGAAGGAAAACAGTATTTACCTACCAGCTGTATTGCAGAGTTGTCCTAGAGTGACTGGGATTTCTGAGTTATGAAAGGAAATAAAATTTGAGCTTGCTATATTACAGCAACTGTACCTCAAACTCACATAGTGTGTCCTCTAGTACTTTGACTCACATTCTTAAAGCTGAAGGGTGTGATAATTTTTGCACTGCTAGCAGCACTAGTCAGAATTGCAAAAGTAATATCATTTGTCCACAGGTAGCCCTCGTCCCAGACTCTTGGTTGGGTCAGTGTTGCTGTTGGGATAGTAAAACAAAGTAAATTATTTCTCACTTTGGGTCAATTCCGTGTCAAATGAACCAAATTTCCAAAACTTCCTTTGCTAAAAGTTTTGATTTTGTGTGTGTGTGTGTGTGTGTGTGTGTGTGTGTGTGTGTGTGTACCTGTTTTTATATCCCGGTGGGGACTTAAACCTGAATACACACAGACTCATGGGGACTCGTGTCACAGTGGGGACCTAAATTGAGGTCCCCACAGGTAAAGAAGCTTATAAATCACACAGAATGAAGTTTTTTGAAAATCTAAAAATGCAGAAAGTTTCCTGTAAGGAGTAGGTTTAGGTGTAGGGTTGGTGTAGG
>JAFVLL020016034.1:0-40182 GCA_021397915.2 Tor tambroides
TGTATATATTCCACACTTAAGAAACTTTGCAGCCTTGACATCGTTTTTTTTTTTTTTTTTTTGCTGTGTGGGCAGATCTACCCTTCACGTCAAAACCAAAACCTTTTCATTAATCTTTCATCAGCCGTTATTTAGACTGTCTCCTAGTAAAGGTTGTATTTTTCCTGGTGTTGGAAGCTAACATAACATGCACGGTTGCAAATCTGTTCTGTACTTGAGGAAAATGCGGCCTTCATTTAACTTTATGAACTGATGGTTAAGAAATCTAGTTAAAAGAAATCATACTATTATAGTTTTACTAGTTGTTGATTTAGTTTAAGTGTGGTTCTTGAAGAGGAATAAATCCTCTTAAAATTATAAGAATATATATATATATGTGTGTGTGTGTGTGTATGTCTATTTATATGCTGTATATATATAAATACTATATATACACACATATAATATTTTTATTTTATTATATTTTATACTCTCATGCTAATAAATAAGTCCTCCTGAAACAAAACATTTCAAAACCATTTTAACATTCTGTGTCATGTCGAATCAATTTCACTGTAATATGTCTCCCTTGCTGCTCGCTCTGAAATCAAATGAATGGTGCGAGCAAAGGAAACTGAGCCATACATATTGAGGTGGATTGGTGCGGATTAGTCTAGGTCAGTTTAAGCTGCATTATAACATCCTCTATCTCATATACCTGTGAATTGCTCTGTTCCACTGTCACACTCAAATACTCTATAGCTCTATTTCTGTAGCCAGTATTGGCCAGGGGCAAATGTCAGTCATGAGTGAGTGGTTTCACGTAGTCTGAGGGGTAATTTATTTCACCTAACATGTGGTGTGGCAAGCTGGCGTTCTGCTTGGCTTTTAGTGAAAAATATTACTTCCTTCTTTTAAGAAGTGCCTGCCTGCCAAAGGATTCAGAAGCACACGCTTTAGTTGTTTTGGTGAATCCCTGGCACATAGTGTGTGGGTCTACAAAATACAGGAGCTGTGGTCGTTAATATGCACGGGGAGCTCACTCACTGACGTGGATCAGTGGATTTTATTTTACACAATAAAAAAAATCCACAAAGGGATAAACTGATTCAGACTGAAATGATCAGAAGGTTTAATGAACGTATAGTCAACTGTCTGGAAAAGGAGCAAATGAGCTCGAGCAGATACAAATGTTCAGAAACCTTTAGGTCCACTTAATCTGATATTGTCTACAGCTTACCTGTCTTATTGTCCATAATTACCTCTAATGGACTCGCAGACACTCGGCAAGCCCAGCTTTAGGGTGTGGGTGAGATTTGAGCTGTTCATTGTTTCAAGAGTCGGATTGTTGCTTCATTTGTGGCTTTTGTCTGCCTAGACGACAAGACCACCACCTTCCTCGTAGCCATTTGTAAACATTAGGCTCGACTCTTCTTTAGATGCTTTTATTAAGTTATTCTTAAAATGTAATTTGCTGTTCTGCTATAATTTGTAGTGATTATAGTTATTTACAAGCGAGCTTGGTGGCTTTTGTCTAATTTTATTTGTTTATTTATATATTTATTTCAAATTGGTAGCTCTGGCAGTTCCACAGGGAAACACAAATAGGGAATAGCCAAAGTCTTTTCTAGGTCAGTTTATACTCTAAAACAGCCACTGACACATTTCTGGCTTTCAGACAGAATGCAGTGCCACACAATATTAAGATTTATTGTAGGACAGTGAGCCAAGATGTTTTAGGATGAAAATAATTCAGTTCTCAAAATATCTATTCCCAGAAATCAAATTAAGGTTCTGTGAATTGAGATATTTTGTATTACAAATTGTAAGTGTATACCATTTAAAAATAAATAAATACATTTGTGCTTTTATTTTATTTTTATTTTTTAATATATAAATTGTCCTTTATTTTGCTTCATGCAATGTGAACTGTGATTGACAATCTGTTGAACAATAACAAATGAAAAACCTTTAGTTTAATAATTGATTTTCTAATTGTATTTGTATAAATATATGCAATTAATTCACATTTAAAATAACTGATTAATTTTTCTGATTTATGTAACCAAGAATATAATAATATTTAGGGAGTTTGTATATAAATTTAAATATAAAATTAAATTGTCAGATGGTTGTTTCAGCTCAAACATTAAATGTTGAGTGTGTAATTGGTTCCTCTTTTTTAACTAATGTAACTAATTGTGGTGCAACTAGTTACTAAATTATATTTAGAAATAATAATAATAATAATAATAATTATTATTATTATTATTATTATTATTATTATTAATTCATTTATTTTGTGGAGGTTTTTATAAATCATGAAAAACTGTATACATACCAAATTTTCACCAATATACGGTTATGGTAACCTTAAATCTAAAATCTTATCATCCAATGCTTAACGGTAAATTAACTGTTGGATTAAGAATAATATTACAGTTGTCAAAGTTCCTGATCACTTAGTATCGTACTGTGTCGTTACAGACAAATAGGCTGATGTTTGATTATAGTGAGATGAAAATACGCAGGCTATCTGTACAAGAACCCTTCAGAAGGCGCGATGTGCCCTCTGCTGGACAAATTATCACAAGATATAACCTCGCAGCTTTAATTGCTTGGGGAAACATAGAACAGAAGTGCTCTACAGAACATCATAATTAATTAAATAAACACAACACATGTGGCGCAGCAAATGCCGCGGAATTGCCACGTTAAATTTGCGACCAGATTAACAAGTATGATAGGCTCCAAGGGTTCCATATTTTGGTTTTTAAAATAAAACATCGAATAGATAGATAGATAGATAGATAGATAGATAGATAGATAGATAGATAGATAGATAGATTTGCTATCTTAGTCCCCTAGATAGCATGCATTTAGAAAAACTGTATCCCTTTTCCAAACCATGAAAATTGTCGGTTTTGTCATCAAGGCTTATAACGGATCTCTGCTGTTTTTAATCACACATTTCTCTGTGAAATAATTATTAATAATCACGGGGGATATTGTTCCAGCTTAACGGACAGGTGTCAGTAAAGCACTGGCTGATTTTAACTTATATTTCATTAAAGCAGAGCATCCGTTGCGCAGCTTCCCGAATCACACGAATTTCCTCTCCATCGCTCTGCGTCGAGTCTTTTCTCATCGTCTCTGGACTTAAGTGTAGGCCACTTAACTATCTAAGCTTCTGCAGTGATCAGTCCATTTATCTGGGATTATTGCAGTGAATTTACTGTTTGGTTTCCTTCCAGCACCCAAATGTCAAGTCCAAAGTCATGTGCAGGTTTACCGCGGGCAGAGCCGCGCAGATCCCCCGAAAGCTGGTAGTAGTTGATCTTTGGATAGAGCATGAAAATAAATAAATCCTCTTTAGCAGATCAATATTCATCCCCTTTAATGCGGGAAGTGAAACTGCTGGATTTGAGCTGGTAATTCTGATGAACAGCTAATCGTTGAAAAACAAGCAGGAGGGTTTTGCCATCCACAGCAGATACTTACACATGAGGAGATGTGTTAGAGAAGCACATCATCTGGCCTCCAAGAAAAAAAAAAAAAAAAATCAAATGATAGTAAGTATGTGTAATTCACACCCTTCAATTAACAAATGGGTGTTTTTGTTTAGGAAACTGTTCCACTTGTTTAACTTAAAATTAAGACAAAATACGTTTTACGTACTTAGACTGACGTGATGAATTCGTGTTGTTGTCGTTTTGTTAAAAAAAAAAAGTTTGTTAATTTACCCAAGTTGTGAATTCTAAGTTCGAATATGCTTATTATGAACTGATTGAATGGTAGCTGAGACATACAGTAGAATGATGATACATGGTTAAAAAAACTATTCCCCTGGGCCTGGTGACAAATATTTGAAAAGTGGAACATTTCTAACATTTCAGTGTAGTATGTATTAATTATACTATATTAGTATGTTATATTATATTAACTATATTAATACGGCCATCATGATTATGATTTAGGAATGCATAATAATTCTAATAAACAATTATATATGTTATCTTCAGCAAAAATGCTCATCAGCCTTCTTCTATTTTTTAAGGAACTCTGTGAAATAAAATTCATAAAAAAAATTTAAAAATATGTTATTTTATATGTTGTTACAATTTGAAATATTGCATCCCTGAACTTTTGGCTTCTATAAGGAACATCACCTGACATTTTGCTCTTTCTGTCTTTTTTCCTTTCCTTTTTTCTTTATTAAACAGATTTACATCACAGGTTGTGACTAGGAATAGCAGGCACAAGTCTACATACCAAGTCTGCAGAAATCTCTGTGTTCTGTTAGTGAGAGCACAGCACATTGTGATTGATGGCCCCAAGATGTGTCGTAACTCAGCAAATAAATAAATAAGTGTTCCTCTTGAATACGTCTGGATTTTGCCTTTAAAATATGATGGTTGTTATCTCCAATTCTGTTGTTTTGAGTATTGCAGATAGTTCTCATTTAATGTTGAGTGTGTTTTGCTTACTGTCTCTTTCTGATTAGCATAAGCTCAGTCATGATTATATGAATACAGTTCATTGGCTTGTCTGAAATCAATGAATTTTTCATTATGCAAAATCCACTGTGTGTAGACACAGTAGCCTCTGCATTTAATATATGGCTGAACGTTCATGAATTCAGCTTGGAAACACCTGTGTCCTTGATAGCTAAATCACAGTATACCAAAATGGTGTTTGGCACTTTTTGCCCACCATCCCAGTTGCTGAAGTGCATCATAAAGCTGGTTGGTGCAGTTTTGGTTTGTGCACCACACCCTTGTGAATGATGCCTGGCACATTTCCTTCAGTAAGTTGTTGGTATCTTTGCTTACCGAAATGAATTATCCTGTTGAGAGTTTATGAATGGCTTTGTATGGTCTCTATGGGGTTGAGACTGTCACTTGCAAGAGAAAGTCAGCATCAAATAAACTGCATGGGGACCACATACTGAAAAGCCACAGGGAGAGAGAAAAGAACAGAGACACAGGCTATTGGTACCAGAATGCTTAGATGGGATATTTACCAAGACTCTCTGGCACACATTACTACTGGGAGGAGCGAGGGAGAATGAAAGAAACAAAAACTGGGGGAAAAGGATATTTGCCTTTTTTCCTTTCACTTTTTTGCCTTTAGCAAACACCGCCAAGTGTTTAAATAAACATGAGCAAAGTGTTTATTTCCATCTCAGTGTGGTGGGCTGTCCAGGAAGAGGTATGTCGTAAGAGGATTGTCACTCGGATGGTCTCTACAGAAAGTGAATAAGGATTTGAGATCATGTTGATTGATTCCAAGGATTCTGAGAGATAACAATTGAAAAACTTGCTATTTTTTTGCTTTCATGCGTTCATCTTGTTGTAGATGTAATTATATTTTAAGGACATAAGGTGTCTAATATTTTCTATATGATATACTGTACAGGTCATTTTTCGTTCCATGTTCTTGCAAACAATGACCACAAGAGGGGGCCCTAAAGTGAAGAAGATCACATATGGTTTCTGAGATTCAAAGTCATTTATTGTGGGACCCCCTCTCTTTCTTTTTCTTATGTGGAGTGTCAAATGGTATTATTTATCAACCTGAAATATACAATACATTTGACTAATTATGTCACATTTAAAGTACTAATAGTACTAATAGTAACATTTTAATTGACAAATAAACCTCTCCTAGTAACTGACAGTGTATTTCAATGAAATAATTCATCATATTGCTAACACTAGATTTTATATTATTCTATCTTAGTGACTAAAATTGTTTAAAGTACTTTTCATAAAAAAAATAAAATGATATTAAAAATTACAATAATGTATAAATGTTACTTTAAAAAAAGAGAAGTGCAGTATTATCAAACATTAAAATGTATTTTTAAGTGTTGTCATTTCATTTTAATTTTACATTTGATTTTTTTTATATATTTTTTAATTTTTTTAAATTATTTTTTAAAAGTTCACTGGTCATATACAAGTCTTATTTATTAAATAATTCTGTAATATTTTGGCATTTTGCTGGTAGGTTATATATGTGTCTCAGTCCTGCTAGTGGTCAGCTGTAAAGAGCACACCTGACCACTAGGGACTGACCTAAGACCATTATTTCCTACTAGTTGTATAGAAATAGTAGACTATTTTAACTTCTTGTTGTCAAAAACTTTGAAAAGTGGTGTTTGTTGAGCACTGCACATGACTAGAGCAACTGTGGATGCACATCTGTCCAGTCTCAAAACAATTAGCAGATACATTTAATCTAAAGTGAATTATATTTTAGCATCTGATATTTCTCATCACTAAGCCAGTGATTGTCAACAGAGGGAGAAAGTTATCATCAAGATACATATCATGATTGTTGTCATTTTGTTGTTGTTATAGCTGGCAGTTGCTTTGTGCTTTGTCTTCCACTCATCTACTTTCACATTATACTGCTAATCATAAAACTGATACTCAGCGGCCAGTCGTACAGTATTATGTACAAAATCCTATTAAGCACCTACTGCACTAACAGCCTAAGACACACTTTGTCTGGTGTGAACTTTGGAATTACACTCCCTAATCTTATCTTTCTCCCCACTGCTCTGAATCAGGCCCCTTCAAGGTCAATGGCAGCTTGTTTGACACACTGCACTACTGTGGATCACTTTGCTTTATTCAACGCTTGACACACTGCTCATACACTACAACGCAAAAGTTTAGGGTCATTAAAATAAATGACAGTAGAGGCATTTATAATGTTACAAAAGATTTTTCCCTGAAAAAATAAAAATAAATAAATAGAAAATTCAGCTGTATCATCACAGAAATATTATTACTTTTTCTCAATTTTTTAACAAGGAAATGCAGCCCTGGTGATCATTGAGGGCTTTTTTTAAAAACATTAAAAAAATCATACTGACACCAAACTTTTAAATAATAGTGTACATAAACCAAAGTAAATTTGGTGAGGGATGCTTATGACTGCAAGAGTTAAAATATCATTTTACCATGATACAGACCCAAATATCTTTATTATTTGTCGGAATTGTTTACAGTTAATTAATTCCTAGCATGTTATTTATAGTATTTAACTATTTTGACTCGTTCAAATTGTTCAACATTTTTAAGCCATCTAGATCTATATCCATTTATGTTTTGTGGTCTGTAGGTCTAAGTATCAGTGGGTGGGATTAAAAGTGAAGGGAGCAAGTGTTTATCCAAACTGGCCAATAGGACATCAGCAAAGTAGGTAGAAAGGATTGTATTGGAGCACTTGGAGAAAAGTTAGAGTCACAGAAACAGACAGATAAATGGCTCACAGGGCTCCATGTGGTATGTTACCAGCCAGAACCAGATTGCTGCTTTGATTTATGCAGTTTGCAAAAGGCATGCATACCTAGTAGTGAAACAATGATAGTGACCTAAGCTCTCAGCGGTTGGTTTAGTGATTCAGTATCTCTATGTTGATTATATTAGTAAATTATATGTTTTATTGTATGTAGCTCTCTCATAGAGTGCAAAAAGTTGGACATTTTGTAAGGATGTGATAAATGGATGTGTTGTGTGTGTTAGCTGTCAGGTTGATGGCATATATTTGGAAAACAAACCTGGAATCTATCCGTTTCGTTCAATCACACTAAGACCTGACAGAAAGCTTGTCGTGTAGTGATAACGATGTCATCGGTCAGCCTCCTAACAGTTTAGACCCTGTCCAGTTAGCAGGGGTGAGACAGCACATCTGTAGTCTTATCAAAGACTGTCCACACGTTGAAGCCGAACACAACACCTCTCACATCCAGCAAATACCTCAGGAAAATCTTTATGGTGGTACCAGTATTTTCAATTCATACAATGTAAAATTCTTTAATTACTTTTTCAAACCTCTCTCTCTCTCTCTCTTTTTAAGCTCCATTGTTTTCCAGAAAAAAAGGCAAACATATTTTGAGCTTGACTAGTTTGAGTTCATTATTAATGCAGTGTTAACGTGTTATCTCAGCTCAGTCTAAAAATAGTTTTTTTGAGATACACACTACTTCACGTGTATAATTAAACTGAATCATTTTTTATTAAATTGTTCAAAATTTACAATAAAGACGTAAATAAAGACAAAAATACTGTTTCAAATAAATGCTGTTTTTTAAACTTACTACTCATCAATCCTACAAAAAAAAAAGTGTATAAAGAAATAAGCAACTTTTTTCAACTTTACTAATTATAAGAAATCATTCTTGTGCTTCGTATAACATTATTAGAATTATTTCTGAAGGCTCTGAAGACTTGACTAATAGCTTTGCCATCACAATAATAAATTGCTTTTTAAATTATATTAAAATAGGAAACAGTTATTTTAAATTATAATAATATCTCACAATATTACTGTTTTACTGTATTTTTAATCAAATGAATGCAGCCTTGGTGAGCATAAGAAACTTATTGGAAAAAAAAAAAAAAATCTTACAAACCCCAAACTTGCGAACAATATTGTATGTGGCATTTTTATGAAATGATAAAATTAAATGAATACAAAATAATGTATTGATATTTTAGTGTTTGTCAGAAAAGAACTGAGTAGAAGAATGAACCACAGAAAGAGAAAACTGTTCTTATCTGTTTCTCAGTGATTAGTGTGTTGGTGGGGGTGCCAAAATGGGGTGGGTGGGGGGGTGGGTGGGTGTGTGTGTACTCCATTGATATTCCAGTGCTGGACAGTCTTAGGTGGGGTCAAAGCTTGGAATGTGGCCCCTCTTATCAGTGCGAGAGAGAGAGAGAAAGAAAAAGAGCAGCAGCACAGACATTCCTCTATCCTTCATCCCAACTTTAGAGCCATCATTGGTACCACTTCCAAAATTTTCTGTTTAGTCTGCCAAGACCCACAAAGTCTTCCAAATTTTAAACTCACATAAGTGAAGTCATTAGGTTGGCATTACCAGTAGCCCTCATGTAATACTCCCCGACATAAACTCCGAACTCCTTCCATTATTCATACGTTTTGAGGAATTAATACTGGTAAACAACATAAACTGTTTACTAGAAATGAGACTGGAATCATTTAATGGTACCAGTTTCTAATCTTGCATATAGGAGCTTTATAGTTAATGGAGTGTTAATGTTGAGCTCTCCATGGAAAACTCACAAATTTCAAATACGGAATTGACTTGGCTATGGATTCAAGTCACTGGAGATGCATTGCTCCATTAGTACCGTGCATGTGTATATCAGAAACAACTAATAGACAAGACACTGCATCCAAAAAAAAAAAAAAAAATCCATTGACGTCAATAAAGACTAAAATCCAAAAGGCTACAGACCAAAACTAATTCTCTGAGCTCGACGCTCAAAATCTCTGTGTATACTCAATCAGCTGCGAAGCTCATCGCTGTTCTTCTAGTCTTCAGCTCTTGGGCCATTTTTCATCCCATAATCCTGTGTTTCACCCACAAATTCACAAGCTCCTCCTGCCCCATGCCATTGCTAGCCAGTGGATGTATCTACCGGTGGCCTTAAGGAAGCCAATTAGAGCCGCCATGCTGGAAGCCTGCGCCCTTGACTTCGGCCAATATGGAAGTCCGAAGAGAAAGTGGATTAGCATTGTAGTGGGCATCTGCGTCTCCTGCGGTCAGTCAGGTGACCCCCGCACACAAAGGCAGTGCACCAACTGAGTGAGATTAATAAAACTGCCATCTAGTCGGACAGCACTGGACAGGTCGCACACATGGTCGGCTTTGTGAGGCCTCAGCGGGTGTTGAGGGCAATACAAAAATCTGTGTTTGTGTGTTAGAGAGGATTAAATCTCAAAGCAACTAGACAGAAAGACTGCTTTTAGAAACTCTGTGGCAATTTCCTGAGAAAAAGGGGAGGAAGGTAAGCTCCTCTCAGACATACACAAGCTCTGGAGTTAGTGTCTGGACAGACGTGGAATTACTAATGGAGGAGACCCGACGTAAATCCATTCATGGTCATATTTATAGGTTTTTCAAAGCAAAAACATGTCAATCCACACCCACTGTTTAAAACTCCACATTGATGAACATCTGAAATAACATATTTCTTTTGGAAAGGTGTGACATGAAGGGAAAAGATCCATTATGTTACATGACTGAAATAGTGAGGGTATGAAAACGTGGTTAGATGTTGATCTCCTAGATCGTTTCTTGCCACAGGGTCCAAGCCTCTAGAGATATCTGTCATTACATCCCACGCTTGCAATGGAGCTTTTGCACACTGCTTGTATTCTTTTAATCTTAGTTTGCCATCTCAGATGCTCAGTCGCTCTCTAAAATTTCAGATATGCATTGGGCTTCAAAATCTGAGACCAAAAAAATATTTTTTTTGAATAGATAGTTTGAAAAGAAGTTTCTTAAGCTCACAATATTAGATTTATTTGAGCAACGTGCAGTGAAAACAGTTATATTGTGAAATATTCCGACAATTTAAAGTAATTGTTCTAATCTAATAAATTTTAAAAAATGTAATTTATTCCTGCGATGTCAAAGCTGAATTTTCAGCAATCATTACACCAGTCTTCAGTGTCACATGATCCTTCAGAAATTCTGATATGCTGATTTGCTGCTCAAGAAACATTTCTTATCATCAACGTTGAAAGCATATGTGCTGATTAATATTTTTGTGAAAATCAGGATATTCTTTGATAAATAGGAAGTTCAAAAAGAACAGCATTTTATATCAATTTAATGCTGAATAAAAGTATTAATTTCTTTAAAAAATCTTACTTTATAAATCTCACATACAGTGTGTGCCATAAATTTTGTGCTATAAGGCTATTTATTATATTAGAGTATTAGTTTCTTCTAATAATGTAGATACAGTATATTTGTAATTTATTAATGAATTTAGTATGTTTTTGTCATGAATAAGAAATGCCAAGGTCACTAATTAAATAAGCACATGTGACAGTGATCATGAACTCTTTTGTACAGATGATCAGAGGGACAAAATACTTATTTTTCTTCAGTTTCATCTTTTCACCTAAAACTTTATGCCAATAAAAAAAAAAAAATAGAAGGATTTTCAGTTACACTTTATTTTAAGGTGTCCATGTTACAGTGTGATTATACATTTACTGAGTAATATTAATTAACTACATGTACTTACTATGAGGTTAGGGTTATGATTAGGGTTACTTGCATGTAATTTTGCATAATTTATTGTTATTATAAGAATAAGTACATGTAACGTGTAACAAGGACACCTTAAAATAAAGTGTTACTAGATTTTCACTATTGGTCTCAGACTTTTGGGCCCCATTGCAAGTACACGCCAACATACACACATCCCCTCTGTTTAACTTTCTGACTGACACTTGATCAGTCATTTCAGTGTGTTTGTGGGAGTGCTGTAGAAAAAAGCTATCTATTGTGCTTCTCAGTATACATTTAAACTTCTGAACTCCAGAATCTATACTTACACTCCAGGGATTCATTTTTCCTTATCCAGCATAGCTGTTCTAATTGGCATAGGATTGTATGTGGAGAGTGGTATGTAACTTGGGCATTGGGAAAGCTGATGAGTGGCTAATATTGCCATGTGTTTCTGTGCCAAGTTTGCGCCAGTGATGAGCTTGGCAGCCGCGTTGCTGTCTGCATCTGTGACTGATGAGCTGTAGAGGTGTACAGCACACACACACTCTCCAGTTGAGCCTCACCCATGCATGCACTGTATTAGTTAGGATTATACATGGAAACACACGCACACACTTGAGCTGGCGACTGTAAGGCTACAGGCACTATGAGTGAGTGGCTGCAATAAAGACCCCAGGTGGTGAGATGGGTCACGCTAAAGGTTGACGGAATCAAGGCAGGGAATTTGCGGGCAGCATTTTTCTTTGTGCCGCTGTGTACTTGGTGGGCTTAGTGCTGCCATTTCAGCCACTACCAATGAGTCGGGGTTAAACCTCATGCATGATGTGTGTTATTGTTCACAAAGAGGGTAATGGAAAGTGTCATGACTTTGTGTAAATCTTAGGCTATAGATTTTGCTTTCTCATATTTATAGTCATGGAAAGCTTGTTGTGTGTGCAGCATAATTACATACAAAGCATGCCTGGAGAAAACTTTTAGATAAACTTTTATAAGTTTATTTAATATGAAATGAATATACAATTATAAATAAGAACTATAAAATGAATATATAGTATCATTCAAAATTTTGGGGTCAGTAAGATTTTTTATTTATTTTCACCAAGGCTCCATTAATGTGATAAAAAATACAGTAAACTGATATATTGTAAAATATTATTAAATTTTCTTTTTCTTTATTTAACTTTATTTAAAATTTAATTATTTAACTAGCCATTACTCAAGTCTGCAGTGTCATATGAAATATGACATTGTTTTCCTATATTTGCCTAGTTTATATATATATATATATATATATATATATATATATATATATATATATATAAGTATAATACATATATAAATTTATATAAGCAAATACAGTAAAGTTTATATTATTTATAACCTGAAAATCTGTCAGTGTACTAACAAATATTTCTGTTATTTTTATTTTATTTTATTTTATTTTATTTTTTATCGTAAAGGAAATCCTTAATATTACCTTCTATCCCATTAGTCCATTCAGTGTTTAGTATTGTTGACATACTAATATAGTTTTTTTTCCCCTTTTTTAATATTTTGAATTACTTTTCTTTTCTGTATTTTCTGTTTTGATCTTAATTTAAATATTTTGTAATTTTGCATATTTTTGACATTTTTCTTAGAGATAGATAGATAGATAGATAGATAGATAGATAGATAGATAGATAGATAGATAGATAGATAGATAGATAGATAGATAGATAGATAGATAGATAGAATAATGAATGTTCCATCCATACACCTCTTACAGTAAGCCTAAATGAAATGTATGTTTTTAATTAGGATATTGTTTTGAATGTGTGAAACAAATGAGCACACATTTCAATTTTAGTGCAGTGGCTGACATGTTTATTACGGCAAGTGTATTTTATGCCTCACTGTGGGAAGGAAAGTGACTTTTTTTTAAGTGGATTTGAAAACCGACACAATACAGTGTTCTAGGTTTATATATAGTGGATAGCCCCATGTAAATGTATGATTATACACTTAAATTCACTTTACTGAGCGTACGTACTCATAAAACTCCCTTATACACTCTCATATATGACTAATGATATAATCATGTAAACTCAGGGGAGCCACATTTGATATATTTTCTTGCTTGTACCACTGTGAGAATAACCAGTCGCCTAATGAAAGGAGGAAGAAAAGAGAGTGATAATTATTCTTCACTATCAGGTAGAGTGGCAGAACTGCTCCACATTTTATCGATGCCCCTTTTAAAATACCATTGACTTTTGTCGCGTCATCCCCAGCTAGATTCATGGACGTTTCTTTTGTTAGTGCGTGAACAGAGCTGGTACATTCCCTATACCTCTCTTACACGTCTCTCTCCCACACATGATGTACATACACAAAGTTTGGACATGATAATCTTTTCTGTTCACACTTCACTAACCGAGGGGCAAAAGCACTCCTCAACATCATTGTAGTTTACATTAATATTAATAATTAGCCACCTTCAGAAAAATGTATAATTTATGTGATAATACTAAACTATTTTTTTTTTCTCTCTCTTTTTCTGTTTATTTAAATATTTTTAATGGAGTGTCTATTTACACTAAGTGCAAATAGTTAAATGTTAAATTAAAATGTTTTGTTTGGCCTTCCATCCAGTTTGGTCTTTTGCAGTGTTATTTTATACTATTACATATATTATGAGATAATATTATAGTTTATAGTTTAATATTGTAGTTTACATATATATAGATGTGTGTGTGTGTGTGTGTGTGTGTGTGTGTATATATATATATATATATATATAGTTTTTATTTTTAAATTTTCCATTTTGATTTATTTAATTTGTAGTAATTTTATTGTGTTTTTGTCACTTTTATTAGTTTTTTTTAATGTCTGTATAGGTTTTTATTCATTTTTGTTTCAGTTTTACTTATTTTAATACATGAAGTTCAACTAAATGAAAATGAAAATTTATTTATTTTAAGTAGCTTTTTTAATGGTTTTAGTTTTCTATAATAGTCCTGGTTCCTTACAATATAAGTTACAAAAGCAATTTCCTATCATATCATCATCTAGTAGGTGACATCATTGCTTTGTCTCACTCTAAAACAATTTGTTGCTATTGATTCTTTAATTTTTTTTTTTTTAGTTTGGAAAAACAGAACAGAATTTGGGTTGGGATATGTTTATAATGTCTGGATTTTTGGGTGAACTATTCCTCTAATTTCTGAGTTAACTTCTTTCTCTTTTTATCTCTCTCAGTAGCTGGTCTCTCTTTAAAAGACATGTGTTTCTTTCCTTCTCTGTTCTTTTCTTCCAGCCTTCCTTCTCAATCCAGTAGAGTGTATTAGATTCTGCCTGCATCTGGTTTCAATTTGAGCTCTCCTCATGAAGTCTTACCGCTCTCACCCTTATTCCCGATGTCTCAATAACACTAGGCCGCTCTTTGGATCCTCACAGACTTTATACAAACAGACATGACTATTACAACAAGTATAATCACTGCACTATTTAACCTTGCCAGTTCTGTAATAATAAAAGTACAGGTTTCATGGTCTGAGTTTACAAAGTTAAAGTTTACAGAGAAGCTGTAATGAGGAACTTTAGGATGAATGGTTTGCTACTGTCTGTCTCTGAATATTTGACTGTAAGTTTAGTGTGTGTGCAGGCTGTATCTGTGAGAATGAGGTGTGTAAGCGTCTACAGGAGGAAGTCTTCCGGTTCCACACCCTCCCAAGCACCATCCATTACAGTTTGAGATCCCTTTCTAGACCATTACATGGCCCAGTGTGTATCTTTTATCAACACGAAGAGCCTACACATGACTGCTCACTCGTGTTATTTATCAACACACACCTCATTCTGTCGTTCTGAGCAGTCTTTTCCACACACACCTAACTTTTCACTCCAGGATCATTTCTGCTTTCCCTATCATGTGTCTTAATATATTACGTAAAATACTGAGCAAAGATACAATTTATCACAATATCACAACTAAGCGAACATAGTGAAATTTTAATTATTTCTAAAATGAAAAACTGTCAATGTATTAAGAAATATTTCATTATGTTTTTCCTTTCAGATAATTAATTTATTTATTTATTGGTAAATTAAGTCCTTAATATTACCTTCCATCCCATTAGTCCTTTCAGCGTTAGTATGGTTGAGATACTATTATAGTATCTCTATTTTCTATTTATTTATTTATTTATAAATAAATAGTCAAATTGTTTAGTAAATAAATTAAATACACTGTAAAAAAATAGATTTTCGAAGTTGTAAAAAAGTAGAATATGGGAGTGCGTTTTACAAGAAAATAGTATTTCAGTCTTTTTACTTTTATATTTTAAAATTTCGTGTTTAATTCATGGCGAATTCAAAGTTTTCTTTGAAACATACTAGCAATTTTTAAGTGAAAATTGTTTCTACACTAATTTTTTTTTCAGTGTAGTAAATAATGTCTTTATGTTAATAATGTCTTTATTTCTGTTTTTTCTGTTTTGATTTTAATTTGTTAAAGTTTGTAAAATTTTATGTGTGTTTGCCATTTGTGACCCTGGACCACAAAACCAGTCATAAGTGAAATTGAGATTTATACACCATCTGAAAGCTGAATAAATAAGCTTTCCATTGATGTATGGTTTGTTAGGATAGAACAATATTTGGCTGAGATACTACTATTTGAAAATCTGGAATCTGAGAATGCAAAAAAAAAAATCAAAATATTGAGAAAATCGCATTTAAATTTGTCCAAATGAAGTTCTTAGCAATGCATATTACTAATCAAAAATTAAGTTTTGATATATTTATGGTAGGAAATTTACTAAATATCTCCATGGAACATGATCTTTATTTAATATCCTAATGATTTTTGGCATTAAAAAAAAATGATAATTTTGACCCATGCAATGTATTTTTGTCTATTGCTACAAATATACCCCAGCGACTTAAGACTGGTTTTGTGGTCCAGGGTGGTTTTGTGGTCATATTACGTTTCATGTAGGATTTTTAAATAAATAAATCTAAAAGTGTTTATTTATTTATCTTCATGTGCTCCATCATCTAAAACTGTACCTGCAGCAGAACAAATTCTGTAAAATACAATAGTGGAACAGCTTTAAAAGACCAAGTGCACAGAGGGGCTTCACAGTACATGCTCTATATGAAACAGATTGACACCCTATCAAAGGCTCAAAGTGAGTGAAAGATCCTCCTGACAGCAGTCAACAGTCTACATTTAAAAAGGAAAGCATGGCGGGAACTTGTCTTCAGTGGTGCGGTTGTGGCCTCTCACTCGTACATCACCAGGCATCAACAATATTGACTCCCCGGTTGGAGATTAGCGCCTCTGCCTGTTATTTTGTTAAGGGATCAGCTTCTTTCATGTCCTTACCTAAATATAACTGCAGTCCACTATGGACTGCCTTCACACTCCTGCTGGTATTTATTTTATGAGCACTGGCGGGACCAGCAATGCTCTGGTCTATCCATCCCAGGCTTTGCAGGATTATCCAACAAATTTGTGTTTTATAACAGCTGTGTGCTAGGAGACACTTGGGGTCTAAATATGGATGTGACATCTTCCCTTTGTAAGGCCACTTGACCACTTTTTATTTTGTTCAGTATGTGTGCTGATGTGTAAATGCCTTGCTTAATCTTAATCTTGCACTATTATGTGACTGGAATATATTTAAAAATATTTTAATATATTTATAAAAAACAATGTGTTTGTCTTTTTTCTTTTTCTTTTTTTGGTTGTTTTAGAAATGTTCCTGTGAATTTTATGGTTTATTTTCATTGTGTTGACTGCTTTTGTTTTATCTTTTCTGTGTTGTGTTTCCCACATCACAATAGTATGGAAAATTAGACCACACACACAGAGAGAGATAAACATTCCCTTGTGAGGGTCAGTCTTGAGGAATGAGGTAATGTGTGCTGCTGCTCTAAGTCCAACTGCTTTAAAGTGACATGAATCTGTTAGGCTGCAAGTGATCGATCTATTTATTACCCTATTTATGTAAAGCCAGGCAAACATGTGTTGACAGACACCTTCTGCTGCCTGAAATACCATCACCATCACTCACTCTTTTATCACCTTTTCTTTTCTCCTTCCCTCTTTTATTTTAAGATCTCATAGCTTCTTTTCTGAGCATCATAACAGCTATTCACATAAATTATGATGTTGTAGAAAATCTCAGATTGCAGCTGAAGATGTTATTCTGGCCTAAATACTATCTCTGTAAGTACATTTACATTTAAATTGAGAGAATGAACCAGAACAGGCAGTATCATATGAGTGTGTGCATTTATTTATTTATTGGCTGTTTGTTTGTTTGTTTTTGTTTGTTTGTATTTTATTTATTTTATTTTTAAATTGTATTTATTTATTATATTTTTATCATATTTATTATATTTGTATTATTTATGTTATTTGTTTCATTTTATTTAGTTATTTAATTATTGTTTGTTTGTTTGTTTGTATTTTTATTTTTTAAATTGTATTTGTTTATTTTTATTTTATTTGTTTCATTTTATTTATTTGTTTATTGTTTGTTTGTTTTTGATATTTTTAAATTGTATTTATTTATCATATGTGTATCATATGAGTGTGTGCATTTATTTATTTTTATTTTATTTGTTTCATTTTATTTATTTATTGTTTGTATTTTGTATTTATTTTTAAATTGTATTTATTTTTATTTTTATTTTTATTTTATTTGTTTCATTTTGTTTGTTTGGTTTGGTAATTTTTAATTGTATTTATTTATTTATATTTATTTTTATTTTATCTTTTAGGTTATTTATTTATTTATAATTTTTCCCCCATTTTTTTTAAATTTATTTTTATTTATATGTGTAGTCATATACACATACAGTAACCTTCATTCTGAGAAATTTTTTGAAAAATCCAAATGCTTAAATGTTGCAAACAAATTTTGCTGAGATATAATTAGGCCAACTATGTTGAATTTCCCTGCATAGAGTTTCACTGAATTCCTCTGTACAAACCTGACTTGTGCCCAGCTGTATGTCTGCCAGCTGTCTGAGTGGAGTATTTGGCTCTTAATCTACTGTCAGCAGGTATTACATCCCTGTCATTTCGAATATCATATGCAACTACTATTTGGACTGCTCTTTTTGATATTGTGCATATCCCACATCAGGGTTATTAATCCCATAGGGTTTTCCTAACACCTTATGAGTCGTTTTTAGACAAGAGCATGTCTCCTTTGAAAGCCCCTCCTCGCCAAACTGCAAGTGTTTTTTTCTAGGACGAAAACATGAAGCCCTTTGGGTCATGCTATCGGGATGGATGCCAGGGCCTTAAAGAGGGCTTCTCGGGGCAATCCGTGGTACAAGCGTGGGTGTTAACCCACTAGAGAGGCTTTATCTGCCGTATGTCATGTTCACCCAAGCCTCTGGATCCAGTTCTCCACCCCACCCCCCCACTCACACACCGTCCCACTGCCCACAATCTTCCCAGGACAGATCAACATTCACTTGTCGTCCACCTCCAGTGATCAGCTTTATCTCAAGCTCTGAAGTGGAGGACATATTTGTTCCGAGTTTTCCCACAGCAGGCCGGAGAGGAAAGACATGAGGTTCATAGAAACCAGACGTACATCCTCACGAAAAAAAATAAAAAAATAAAATAACCTTCAGCTGAATAGACGGACCTCCCACAAATATCTTTCTTTTTCAATGTTTCTGAACTATCTAAATTGTTTTACATATATTACAGTTTTTCTCGATTGCTTAAACACATTTCTTGAAACTATGCCTCGTCTTCTCAAAACAGTAAACACGAATCCATAACTTCTAACTCAATTCCCCAAACTTCCTATATTCAGGTCAAAATGAAGCTATCCACTCAAAACAACTCAATCTTGCTGAAAAATCAAACTTTGCTCTCAGACATGACACACAAACAGTCAAAAACACACACACACTACAACACAGTTTTACACACTGATCGATAAATTCAAAACAATACTACAAAAACCGGTAATAAGTGTTGCTTGTGGTACTCCCGAAGTTTTATTCCTCAATTAATGTACTGTAGAGTACAGTACAATACAGCAAACAACAACAAAAATAATTATTCTGCCCCAGCATCCCATCTTTGGTCTGGGAAAGGCCAAAGAACCTCTTCAACATCACAGGCTTTACTGGCCCTGGCCAGGCAACGGGGGTAAAATCCTCTCTCATGCCTGATGTCCTTGTGTCATTGTTCACAAATAGGCAAAATGCTCAGTCATGTTGTCAATATAACAGTGCACTCTGTTAGTATTACCTGATGTAAACTATGGCAATGGTTTGGATGACAGTTACTGTATTGAAATGCAGAAGGCTGCACTTCTTATTTATGCAATATATCCAAGTGCAAATTTACACATTACTGTATGTGGGATATTGATTGAAAAAGGCCGGATATGATTCACAGTTACTTTTACTAGTGGTCTGACCAAAATAAATAAATAAATAAATAACACACATTACAACGCCACTGTGAAATAGAAAAGAAAAAGAAATATGGGCGCAAAGGCAAAAATAAAAATGAGAAAGTCCACTGTCAGAATTTGTAACTCTTGTGTTGTCCTCTGTCTATATATGCTTTCCAATTGAAGGTTGATGAGATGCACCTTTGAGTTATTACTGGTTTATCATTGGTTGATCTATATTCTCTTCATTACTGAAAGTCAAGATTCACTTGAACAATTCATGCCAAATTTATTAAAAGTCTAATAGAAATGTGTAGAAAATATGCATGACAGTTTATTTACAACTAGACCAACCATTTTGCATTTACCGTAATGATTTATACGATGAACTAATGACTTGAGGTTTTGGTAAGACTATAGCACAGAGAACTATATAATACATTTTGAGCAACATGACACTAGTAAACGATAATGTAGGAAACCGCAGAGAAATAATCGATTGCATGAATGTACCAAAGCAATTGCAACTTGTTCAAAAGAATGAGAAAATTTTTATGATGTGCACAAGTGACTAGATGATGTGGAGGTTGAACAAGTAGTTTTGAGAATTTCATTTCTGATTTGAGAATTGCACCAAAGTGACTGAGAAAAACTGTAAGCTGACTTTGGCCCTTTTATCTCCATCGAAGGTTCTGATTGGTGTGTGATAAATTTTGACTCCTAGTGTTTCCACTTGGGTAATTGTGTGCTAATTGAGCTCAAACTTTGCTGACTTGAGTGAACAATATTGAATGCTAGTGTTTTATAAATGACCACATAGTGTAAGCACTGAGAAATGTAGGGATTTGTGTGTAGAGTTTTGCAGTAACAGTTCACCAAATTTGACTCATGTGTCAAAGCAGGGAATAGTGTTTATAGTTTAGGGAAATGGGTGTATTTTTTGAAAAATGGCGTTATGGTTTTGAAATTTTAGTTCAAAAGCCTGGTTATAGTGTTTTAGCAATTGAGAAAAACTGTAATAAGTATATTTTTTATGTAATTTATTTTACTATCTTATAAAATAAATTATTTCATTACTACATTATGAAAGAATTTGCTTATTAATTGTATATGTTTTTTTTTTTTTTTTACTTTTAAATGTAAAAAAATACACACATGTTGTGATTGACGTGTGTATTGTGATTTTATAAAACATCTTTTGAGACAAAACATTGACGTCACTTCATAAGTGATTATATAATTTAGGTGCTAGCTATTGTGATATTACAAAAAAGTTAACGAAGATTAAAACCATAAAAAGTTACTAAAATATAATTTTCATTTAGTTTAACTTGATGTACTAATATAGATATGAAATAAACTTGAATAAAAAACATGAATACAGAAAAAAGAAACAATAATAAAAATGGCAAAATACACAAAATTACTAAAACTTTAACAAATTTAAAAAAAAAAAAGAAAAAAACATATATATTATATATATTACACTACTGTGAAAAACAAAATACTATTTAAAATAACTGGAGGACAGTTTGTTTTAAAATGTCATTTATTCTTGTGATGGCAAAGTCTTCAGTGTCACATGATCCTTCATAAATCATTTAAATATGCTGATTTGCTGCTCAAGACACATTTCTTATTATTATCATCAATATTTAAAACAGTTGTGTTACTTTATTTATTTATTTATTTTTTTAAACTACTTTTTTCAGGATTTGTTTCAAAAGAACAACATTTATTTGAAATATAAATATTTAATGAAATTTTAGATGTCTTTACTGACACTTGATAAATTTATTGCATACTTGCTGAGAAAAAAAAACTGATTGTAAACAAATGGAAAGATTAAAAAAAATAAAATAAAAAAATTCTTATTCAAAACTTTTGAAATGTTGTATATATATCTTAGATATCAAAATTCCATTTTGCTGTTTGCTCTTCATGCATCCCTGCTAAGTAAAATGATTAATTTCTTTTAAAAAAAAGTTCTTATGATTCCAAACTTTTGAACAGTGATGTAAATTTATTTTAGATACCAAAATTCTGTTTTGCTGACAAAGGTTATGTTTTGTCTTCTGCCTGTCATTCAGTCGTGTTCAGCTCAGCTACAGTACAGCATCGTCCCGCTAATGTGATGAAAAAATATTACCATGAGAGGAGGCGTTTGAACACACTTTGTCTACTCCCTCCCTCTTCTGTTTTCCCCCCAACCTCCATCACCCCCCTAAAAACACACACATACAATCCCCCTAAAAAGGACAGAAAAAAAAACACCTCCACAAGAAAAGAACAAGAAAACGTCACATTGTCACTTTGCCTGAACAGTTCCAAGAAGTCCATTATCCCAGATTTTATCTTTCCATATGCTATTTGGAAAGCAAACTTTTCGTCTGCTGATTTTGGAAGGAATTTCTACTCTGATGATTTTTGACAGTCAAAACACCTGATAGATGCTGTACTGTAATTCACGACTGGATTTAATGTGAGTAGTTTTCATTTAATATATATATTTTTTAAATGTATATATTAATTTTTATTGTTTTATTTATTTTATATATATATATATATATATATATTATTTTTATGTTACACAAACATGTAATAGCTTAAATGCCAAAAATAATTCCTGACAGCCTGAAATGAGTAACTTTTCTGGCTGAGAGCAGTGAGGAGAAGCCTTAATTGAAGTTGGCAGGTGGCGGGACAGTGGGGTCAGTCCTCACCAGCCTCCCCTCTTCTCAGTGAGGATTAAGAGCTGTCAGTGCCCCACAGTCCCTCCCTCTCGCCCGCAGCCTGGTTCATAAGGTTACTGTATATGAGAGCATACAGTTAGACTCTGTTCAGTCATCCAGCCTTGGCTTGTTTATAGTGGATTACAAAGAGGGATGGAGGGGTTAAGCCTATAGCAGGCTAAAAACGGAGGAGATATTTTAATATGTGTGTGAGAGCGCTGGTCAGACGCGCGTATGTGTTTCGACGGACAGCGACTGGCAGCCTCCCTAACTGTGTTTGTCTCTTTGCAAGCTTTTGACTGACAGGTAGCGAGATTTGCCTGAACGCTTTTGCATGAGAGCCAACAAGGGAAAGTGAACACGACGGATTAGCTGGGATTATGTTGTCAGAGGGAGGGTTGACGGACAAACTACAGAGGAATAAATTGGAAATCTGTTTGAGGAGTGTACCGCCCCTCCTTTCTTGCTCCCTCTCCCATCCCATTTGAAATGACAAGGGGAAAATCATTAATAATTTATAAACAAGCCTGGCACGTTACCTACGTATCTTTGCCTAGCCATGTGTCCGTATTTATACTGGTTGTCTCTCGTTTGCAGTTCCGGCCTCTTTGGCTGGCTAATGTTACTTATTTAACGTCATTGAGATAAAGATGAAGGTAAGGCTGGGCCTGATGGATCTCATTTTCCCATGCCCTCACTCCTTCTCGCATTAACTTCCGTCTCGTAGTATATTAGCGCGTTCAGTCTGCCAAGGTGTTGTGTTGTCTGTGTGCTGATGCAATTTTTTGGCAGATTTTTGATGCACGTAAAACGGGTTTAAGTGACTTTCAGTGTGTAAATGGAGACTTATGTTTATGATGTGCTTCCCTATAATTGGCTATAATTTACACCATTGTAAATCTTATTATGAGTTGGGCTTCTGTTTGCATGTCTGCTTCAGTTTAGTCCTCACATAGAGACTATTCCCCACTACACTCAAGGGCTGTCTGTAGTGTTGACTTTAAAGGTCAAATGAAGTAAACTCTGTCTGTGACTATTTATAATAAATACTCAGTTGACATGGTTTTTATGCATCATAGGGGTTATACTTGACTGTACGTATTCACAGTGTCAGCTTATTTTATTCTGTGATTTATATAACTTTTTCTTCTTTCTTTTTTAGCTTTGTTTTATTTACAAAATTAGATTTTCTCTTAAATGAAATCTTTTGAATCTTTTAAATCCTCTCCTTTTAACTGTTGTTTAAATCTAGCAAATAGGTTTATGTCTTTGTTTTCATGCAAAAGTAATATCAATAATAACATCAACAACAACAACAACAACAGCACTAATAATCATTTCATGTTATCGTTCTCCTCAGGGCACAGATCTTAATTAGAATCGGTGGGTTATTTTGAAATGCACGGCACAAAATATTAATGAGTTGATTGCATTCTGCAGGAGGTTGGAGTATTAAGGATGCATGTCTGTACGTTAAACATATGAATATGCATTGGCATAGCAAATCTGCTCTCAGAATTTGCAATGAGCCAGTGCTGTGCTCTGAATAATAAGACTTAAAAAGATTGAATTGTATGTCAATTTACTGCTAGTTCATTTTCAGAATTAAAATAGGTGTAATTCATTTGGAATGATAAATGGGGTTTATATCATGAGTTACAGATAATCTATAGCAAGGTATGTTAATGCATAATGAGAGAGTTATATTATATTATATGATTTTAATAGGCAAATCATTATTTTTCATTTATTTTAAATTATTCAGGTTAAGTTTATTTTCCCATTTTTCCTTTGAAAGCTTTTCATATCTGTTGTAATTCATTTAACTTATTTTATTATTTATCTTTTTAAAAGAGCATTAAAAAATGGTAGGGGGTAGATGGAGTGATTTTTTTTTAAAGCAATGGGACATTTAATTTAAATTTTTGCCATCATACATTGTGTTTACATTGCATGTATGATGACAGTGTGAGTAATATTTCTGTATATGTAATCCTCTCTGGCTGAGGATGTTTTAAAAAAATGTCTTGTCCTCCAGGGACATAACCTAATGTCAGCGTTTCACCAAACCTCTCCTGCTTCTCTGTCCACACACACATTGCCGTCTCTGTGTCTGTGAAAACACTGAAGCTGACCCTGCTGCTTCCTGCTACAGTCTGTGCCGTCTGCTTCTGCTCTTTCACATTTCTCTCTACGAAATACACACACATACAGTACATATAACGGTTACTCAAGTTACTCTCATAACTTCCCAGTGAGACACAGACAGTAATGTGTAATGTTGTCCAGTCAGAGGGGAAATTTGATAAAGTGGTAGGAACAATTTTAGAGAGGAGTGTGACAGACTCCCTCTTTATCCCAAATATCATCCACCTTTCCAGTTTTCTGATATTGGTCTTTGAGATACCAATATTTTGGGGAGACAGCAGATTTGACTGAAAGTTTTAATCAAATATAGGATGTCTGAGGTTAATATTAAAATATGGTATGCAACACAAATATGTGTATGGAATGTTGGCTTTGAAGATTTTTTTGAATGATAGTTGATAGTTTTATTCAGCAAGGATCCATTAAATTGAAAAAGTGACAGTAAATATATTTATGATGTATCAGCTTTTGAACTTTCTAATCAAAGAATCCTGAAAAAAAAGAATTATCGAGGTTTCAAAAAATATTAAGAAGCATGTTTTTTTGTTGTTTTTTGTTTTTTTTTTCCAAACAGTTTTCAACATTGCTAATAATAAGAAATGTTTTTTGAGCACCAAATGAGCACGATTTCTGTGACACTGAAGACTGGAGTAATGGCTGCTGAAAATTCAGCTTTGCCATCACAGGAATAAATTACATTTAGAAATTTGTTCAAATAAAAATCAATTATTTTAAATTGTAGTAATAATTCACAATATTACTCTTTTACTGTATTTTTGATCAGATAAATGCAGCCTTGGTGAGCATAAGAGACTTCTTTCCAAAAAAAAAAAAAGAAAGTCCCTAAATTTTTGAATTGTAGTGTAAATATAAATTAAAAATTCATATTACAATCATACATTTTTGCACTGATCATAACTTGGTTTTTGGATATATTTTTTGCAATTTTATGCACATAGAAAGATATTTTGATCATATGTTTTTTCACTCTGGGACAGCTGACACGTGTTGGGGTAACATAAGGTTGCTATCCTGTCAGATCATTTTCCCCTCCAAGCATTCCTCAAGTCATGACCCTCAAGCTGCTTTTGAGTCTGTGGGGGTCAGTAATGACCAAACACCACAGATCATTCCTCCCCTTCCCTCCTTCATATCTCATCAACATGCCTTCTTATCTTCTTCAGTGCTCCTCACCTTTCTGTAACCTGCCCCTTTCCCTCAGATTCCCCACTCATGACTGTAGCGTGCGACCGGCCCACTGGCCCAAGTTTGACTCGGGCATGAACTTTGCTGGAATAGCAAAGATCCCTGTCCCCTCCTCCACACATCACCTCAAGAGAAGGAAAAGCAAGCCCCTCTGTCCTTCTATCTATAGCGTTCTTACAGACTGAAGCTGATGGTTGTTTGTTTCTGCCCGCAAACCCAGCAAATCTCCATTACTTCTGTTTTGATAAGCACGATGACGCAGATAATCTTTGTTATTATTATTGTTACTTTTCATTACTTTAATTCATTTCTCCCCACGGGGCTAAGGCTAGTAATGAGATCCAGACGGAACTAAAGCTTACTTTGTCTCTCTCTCATTCCTTGGTCTCTCTCTTGCTGGCCTGTACCAAAAAAGGTTAACACTGCCACCTGCAGTGACCTCTTGATCTATTGCTACTATACTGAATATGATACTTCATTAAAATTAATCAGTGAGACAGTTTAATAAACAAGACATTGAAGATACATTTTTTATTTTTGTCCTGCTAACTCTTCCAAAGGCAGCCACAGCAGAATGGTTGCATCTTTGTGCAAAACACTAATGTTTTGAATGAACTGAACAGTTGAATGAATGATTTAGTGATCAAACATGTTTTGATCCGGAATGGATTGTGTTTTTGAACAAATCGGTTTGAATTAATGATTCAACTTTTGTTCCCACCATGTAAGTTTCGTGACATATTCAATGTGAAATGTCTACTGAGTGGCGCTAAAAGAGTGTTCTTTTTTTCCCCAAGACCAGATGAACGTACATATGGTGCATTTTATGTGACATTGGTTTTGTACCTGTCACCATGGTTCTGACTTGAAATGTCCGTTGAGTAGCGCTATAAGTCTAATGCTCCATGATGTTTTAAAATAACGTACCATCTGCACTACACCTAAACCTGCCTGATAGTAGGAACAAAAGCAAATGTGACGTAAAAACAGCTTGTTTTTCAATCTCTCATCTTCCAGCTCTTTCATCGGGAGCCATGTTTTGCACGGGATTTGTACCCAAGGATTCCGCATCCTAAGTCCAATTCTGTGCCAGCTGAGCTACCAAGCAAGCTTGTTACGTCCGGAAAGCAAAACAAAGGGAGCTGTAATCATAACTGTGTACGAAAACGATTACAAGTGCTCAATGTTTTACAGCCTCTAGTGTTCATTTCTGTTGGAAACTGCAGTGATATGTATTTATTGGTACATATTTCGCATCTTGCGAAAAAGTTCCCACAGGTACGTTTTCATCATGAGATCAGGCAATAACCAAACTGCATTAAGAGTCACCAAAATGAAGAATATGGTAAAGACATATCACATAATTTGGACATTAATTAATTCCCTCCATGTCAAATAATTACACAATGACTAAGCTGAAGCATTTACCTTTAGTAATACAAATGTTTTAGATCTCAAATGCTTGTGTGTGATGTTTTAGACCAATTATTTATTAATTTCTGAGCACTTGGACAAATTATTATTGAAAAATATATTTTTATTGAACATATTGGTTGAATAAGTGATTCAGTGACTCAACCATGATTAGTTCCTGAATAAATCATGAATCAACAAATCGGTTGAATGAATGATTCAGTGGCTCACTCATTAAGACATTCACTTGTTTTGTTTTTGTTTGAGTCAGTGTTTTTAAACAAATCCATTTGAACAAATGATTCAATGACTCACTTATAAAAATCATTAACGTCACCAACAGATATAGCAAAGTAACCAAAAGAGTCACTAAAAACACAGTTCTGACAGTCTGTCATGAATGCACAAGCAAGAGTAGTGATAACAGTGAAAGTCCCAGCATGCTCATAGAACAGCCAATCAAATTCGAAGACCGAATTGAACTGTTTAACTCTTTTGACTGTCTAATCATAATTAGCCCAGACATGCATTTGACATTATTTTTGAAAAGTGGTGTACAATTTAAATGGATTGTCTAGGAGCAGTATATCCTGTTAAAAATACACTTCTACCTTCCTCTCTGTGTTTATGTGGTAACTTAACTGGCACCACAAGGTATGTCACAGTGGATCTATTCCATCCAATTAATGATCGAGGCTTTACAAACTCGTCCGCAGATCCTCAAGCTCTTCACAAAAGTGGCTGAAAAGAGCTAATCACTCCCATTACTGTTTATCCCCTCCCTTAATCACCTTTGGCAAGACGCTAACAAATATTATCCCATTTTGCTAAATCCACTCTGCATGGCTACACTACCCACTTATGGCAGCTCCTGAGTTTACCTCGGGATTTAACAGGCTTGGGTGTGAGTGGCGGCGAGGCTGAGAACACTAATCTACACGCCAAATTTAGGATTAGCCTGTTGAGCCAGGTGACCTCTGGGGCCCATCTCTGATTGGCCACATTGGAGGAGAGGCTGTGGATTGATTGGCTGTAGAAGTGCTTATTGTCTTTAGCAATAGATTTCAAGGTGCTTTCTTTGTTTTGTTTTGTTTTTGTTTTGTTTTGTTTTGTTTTGTTTTGGTTTGGTTTGGTTTGTTTGTTTTGTTTTGTTTTGTTTTGTTTTGTTTTGTTTTGTTTTGTTTTATTTTGTTTTGTTTTGTTGTTTTGTTTTTTGTTTGTCTTGCATCATTTATAAGGAGTCAAAGGGCAAAGCATCTTTCTCTCTCTTTCTTGACCCTGATGTGTATGTAGAGTTAGTCAGAGTTATTTTTTAACACCTCCTCACCTCACCACCCTGAGTTTTATCTGTGGTTCTTGCTTCCATCGTCTTTGTGTCTTTTTGCTGATAACCTTTACATATTTTACACATTTCATTGAAAAACTACTTGTAAAAGACAAGCTCGAGTCATACTCTGTCAAACATGAGCACAAGCATCTGCAGAGTTGTCAGAGGATGATTTCTAATTTCTTTGCTGATAACAAGCATTTAAAGGATTAAGTGGCATTCAGAGCAAAGATGAAACCCTCACCCTTACTCAATTTCTTCCTTTATCTTTCTTTCCCGGTCTGTTTGTGTATGTAGAATGTTAAAATGCAGTTCATTATGTGGCTGCATGATTTTGACCTAAAAGTAATCCTGCATGATTGGAAGTGAGAAATGTGGTGAAGACGTTTCACATTAAGTGGAATAATTTAGACGTTAATGAATTCTCTGCATGTTGCCAAATAATTATTAAGTTAAAGGATTTACCTGTAATAATACTTTTTTTTTTTTTAATTCAAAACACTAATCTGAAATATTTTCACACTTTTTATCAGCACTATTTTATCAAACCACACTAATTCTTGAGTATACGGCAAAACTTAAAAATGAAATATTATTATTATTATTATTTTATGAAAAACATGTATTTAAAAATAATTTTATAGATTTAAATTTTATTGTAAAAATAAAAATAAAATAAAAATAAAAATACAATAAAATAAAAAAATAAAGAAATACTTATATATATATATATATATATATATATATATATATATATATGCAAAATAATATATAAATATTATTAAATATTATTAAATGTTGAAATATTATTAAATATTTATTTTTGCATATTAAAAGTATTTTTTTCTATGATTTATACAATAAAATTTAAATGTATAAAATTATTTTATATACATGTTTTTCATTTAAATATATATATATATATATATATATATATATATATATATACACACACACACACACACACACACACACACATACGTGTCAGTTTTATCATAAAGTAGTATGCTGGCATTAGTTGAAAAGGAGCTTATATTAAGGACTAAATTCAAAATAAAGTTTCATTGTGTCACTCTTTATTTTTTGTGACATTTTTTATCAAACCACACTAAGTATACTGCAAAACCTAAAAATTATTATTATTATTATTATATATAATATAATATAATATAATATAATATAATATGTGACCCTGCAGCACAAAACCAGTCTTAAGTAGCACAGGTATATTTGTGGCAATAGGCAAAAATACATTGTATCGGTCAAAATTATAGATTTTTCTTTTATGCCAAAAATCATTAGGATATTAAGTAAAGATCATGTTCCATGAAGATATTTTGTAAATTTCCTACTTTAGATATATCAAAACTTAATTTTAATTAAATTTAATTGATTAACTTAACTTAATTGATTAGTAATATGCATTGCTAAGAACTTTATTTGGACAACTTTAAAGGCGATTTTCTCAATATTTAGATTTTTTTTGCACCCTCAGATTCCAGATTTTCAAATAGTTGTATCACAGCCAAATATTGTCCTTTCCTAACAAACCATACATCAATAGAAAGCTTATTTATTCAGCTTTCATGTGATATATAAATCTCAATTTCACCAAATTGGCCCTTCTGACTGGTTTTGTGGTCCAGGGTCACATATAATACAATAATAATTTGGCATTCAACTTCAAATACAATACAATTTCTTCTCTAAAGACTTTTATTTGTTTGATGTATTTATTTGCTTGTTTGTTTGTTTGTTTGTATTAATTCTCGGTCTAATACATTTGAATTTATATAAAGGTTTGAGCTATTGTCTTGGGACAGTGGTTTTAATATAACTTATATGAAAGAGAAAATGAAATTGTACATTTGTTTTAATCTCTGATTAATTTTGATGTGTAAATTTTGTTATTTTCAAATGTTATTTTCAGATGGTGTAAAAAAAACTAAAAGCAGGTAAAACTGTGAAAAAAACACTGAAATAACATTTATTTTCTATAATATTTAATGTTATCTTCTGCTTTTACACATTTTCTCCCTCATGCTCAATAAATTTAAGATCATCTTAACAAATGCCAAAACATCTGAAATAATGTCATATTTAAGGTAACACATTACAGCATCCTAGCGATCCTATAAAGAGCCAGATATCTGATGCAAATGTTGGCTTGGGTCCTGCAGTATCTGGGAGACAGGTTGCTTTCCCATCCTCCCCCATCCTGAGTTGTAATGAACGAGCTGTCTTAGCCAAACAAACAGGCTCTCTGGAGAGACATCACAGCTACCTCTCTAATCCAGGAAGTTGCTCTTATCACAACACAAATGGAGTGAAGAAGGGAATAGGCCTATACAGTATGTAAAACCCTCTATGAATGTATGAGATATGACAGATCAAGTAAAGAAATCTGGGAGTGAAAGAACCTGTCATATGCGATTATGATACAAAGATATGTCTCAGGGCTGTGTATTAGGACCGATTGATAATATTTGTTTGTTTTTATTGCTGTTGATGATTATATTGCCTTTTTATAGCTTAATATATTGAAAGTAACTAAAATTATTTTGTTTTTGGTGTCAGATAATACATTGAGTAATACAGTGCCCCCAAAAGACATTTGGACCACATTTTAGAAACTAATTTATTTGGAGAAATGAAAATATTTAATCATTTATTTATTTTCAAGCAAAGTATTCAACAAAAATAATATATTTAATACAAACATATATGCTTTTATTTATACATACTTTTTATAATTTATGTTAAATGTCTTAAATTACATGAATGACATTTTGTGGCAGCAGTGGAAAAAAACGTAAAAGAAAATCAGTGAATAGCACAAGCACAAAATAAGCTGAACTGTGAAAGAGGGATTTGGCAGTAAGAAGAGTAATTTGTGTGGCCGTCCTGATGTTTGGCGCCGTTCATTAGACAACTTTATGGAGAGCTAAAAGCTGCTTCTAACATTTGGCCCACTCCCACACAGACTGCCTTCCGTGTCAGGCACCACACACACAAACACACATTAGATTTGTAGTCACACATTCAATAAGCCAGGTCATTCTTGACATCTTGACATGTTTCGCTGGGTCAAGAGAAGTCGGCCATAAATATAAATAAGCACATTAAAAGCCAAGGATATCAGCAGCACACCACAGTGAAGAGATCATTCTGGATTTACAGGTGTGTGTGAAATAGCAGCGTTTTCATGATATGATCCAAACAGTGTAATATTATTACAAATGGCTTGGCTACTCGTACTCTTAAAGTGCATAAATTAAATTAAGGTCATGTATTGCGTTTGCTGTACACAAAGGAAAAGCACAATAATTCTGTCTATGAAACTTAGCTGACTGAATCCTAAATTATATATATATTAGTGCTGTCAAAATTAGCGCATTAACGCAGGCGATTAATTTTTTCAGTTTAACGCGTTAAAATTATTTAACGCCGTTAACGCAGGGGCGGGGCTAGTGTTGGCCACCCCACTCACAACTACTGCTTCTGTCTCTTTTTCTTGCTGAGAAGTGCATTTATTTAGTCACAGAAAGTCTTTACGAGCAGGTCAAACTGGAGACGTTTCAGACGCGCACTCCACTTCACCTCAGCGCCAGGCGCGAGTCAAATGACCGCGGAAACAGTACTGTACTCTGGCACAAAGATGCCGGCGTGCACTGTAGCCTTTATCATTTCATACCAAAGCGCGAAAGAAACGAGGTGCATGCAATGTCTTGGTCAGTTAAGTCATGAAGGTGATTAAAGCTGCCTTAAAACTGTGCATGCATGTGTTATATGTTATATATGAGTCACATTTAAGAACATGTCTCTGAAAGGGTTTTCAAAACTGTCCTGGAGCAGCCCAGCACTGTCTCCTCATCTAACACACCCAATTCAACTCATCAGCTCATTAATAGAGACTTTAAGACCTGGGTCAGAAAAGGGATAGGGAAAGAGAGTTGAGAGAAAATACGATGCATGAGATCCGCTTCATGTTCAGCAGCAGCAGCTCTTAAAGAAACAGCACCCAAAATAACCTATTAACCCAGCTGCTGTGATGTCTGTTCATGAAAGAACAAACGAAAAAAGAGGACATCAATAACTTTTATGGCTTTAAGGATTCATCTATATTTAATTTAGAATTTAGTGTTTGATAACTTTATTCAATTTCTGTATATGTCCTACTTATTGAAGGGCACAGGTACCTAAATATGACATTTGTTATAATGGGTTTATGTGAAGATTGTTTAAAGTTCACCTAAATTAGAAGTTACTTTATTAAAGTCTAATAAATATTAAAATTGATAGCTCTCAATTATACTGTAATGTTGAACGGCTATAGTCAATGGTTAAATATTAGGAAAAAAAGAAAAATTTTATAGAGGCATCAGTAGTATTGGTATCAGTGATATGGCCTTCAGTCATAAAAAAAGATGCCATTAAGCAAATATTAAAAATATATTGTCTTTATGTTGTTTCTACATTAATTTGAAGATTAAATGTGAAATATTTGCTATATAAAAGTGTATTTAAAAAGTTTAATGTTAGGTGGGATTAATCACGATTAATTTTGGAAAAAAACGTGATTAATTAATCTTTTTTTTTTAATTGATTGACAGCACTTATATATATATATATATATATATACACTTTTATTTTCTAATATATAAGAGACGAACTACATTTTTTCTGAATCATTTTATTTTTTTAAGAGTTTTTATTACGATTTTTTTTTTTTCATTTTTCATTTTTTAGTCTTCTGTGAATATAATACTTACTGCAGTGTTCTGCTAGAAACCTGTACAATGTCTTTTGGGCACAAAACAAGTTGCACCAGACTGCGTCCATAATTCATTGCTGTCTGTTGTCTTAATTCACCAACGCAGTGACCATCTAGCTCACACATGCAAAAATAAATTGTAAAACACATTGTAAATAATCATAGAAAAAAAATTTATATGCAAAAAGTGTAATGTATCATGTATATCGTCTAAGCTCCTTTACAACTAAATGCCAGCTTCAACCTACTATGTGACGATAAAACTATATATATACACACACACACACACACACACACACATATATGGATATATATATATGTATATATATATATATACTGTATGTATATGTATATATATATATATATGTGTGTGTGTGTGTGTGTGTATAGTTTTATCATCACATAGTAGGTTGAAGCTGGCATTTAGTTGTAAAAGAGCTTATATTAAGGACTACATTAAAATAGTTTCATCATGTGTCACTCTTTATTTTTCATGACTTTTGCTGACATGATGTCAATATTCTATGAATATGAATTGTTGAGCATTTTTTATTGTGTTGCTGCTGCACTTTTCCTTGGTGGATAAATCATAGACCACAACCAAGGAGCTTGTGTGGCTTTAAACAGCTGTGTTTTTACAACCTCTGAAACGTTACACAGCACAACCTTTGTTTTTTCTCATATATACCCAAACTACACCTGTCATATCCATCTCAGTTTATAATGCCACAAACTGTGTGTGTGTGTGTGTGTGTGTGTGTGTGTGCAAGAGAAAGAGAGAGAAAGAGCATATGTCAAATTTAATACCCCCTCCCAACCTACAGTAATTCCTTTGTTCCGTTCTTCACTTGTCTCAGTGAGCGTGAAAATAATATTAGACTGAAAGACTCCAAGAAGCCAGACTCTTGAAGTTTCATATTCAAATCCCAAACATTTGTGGAAAAATTCTCTGCAAGTTAGCCTAACTTTACTTTCTGGTTTACTCGCCACTTTTAAGCTCTAAAACTTGACGGTTTGCCCTGCCTGCCTCATTACAGACATTTTGACCCCCTGTTGGGCAGGAAACGATGCCCCCTGTTGGCACGGATCTTGCGGGGATTAGGACGTCTCCCAGGATCAGCTGGGTCCCGATCCGTCCCAAAAGTGGTAAAACAAATATTAATCAGCAATAGCTCTGTCACACACAAAGCGCACGGAGCCATAAGAGGATGGAAGGAGTTAGGAATCAGATGTTGTGGGAATGGGGGAGTAAAGACACCCCTGTTTGTGTGTGCGTGTATGTGCAGGAACAGTAGTTTACTGTGGGACAGGAATGTTTGCTGTTCTCCCTGCCATCCTTAGGTTGGCAGGGGTCTGTGCCCGCACCATGTGTGCCAGTGTCAGCCAGCACTGCCTGCCCCGCCTCCACCTGCTCATTCGGGCAAAGCTACCACGGCGCCATCTGGTGCCCGGTGCAGCCACGCAAGCCATGCCATGTTTAATCAGCGCATATGAGCAAACAGAACGAGCAGGCTGAGCCAGGTGGCAGAGCCGGCTGCCCGTTTGACTGGGGGCCTGGGCGGCCAAACCCGGCAGGGGCATCAAAGCCGGCCCGGGATTTACGGAGTAACCAGCCCCTAATCCACCCCCTTATTGGCTCCATTCATATTGAAATGTGTGATCAGAGGAAAGAGGGAGAGCCTGGTCTGGCCGGAGAACGGGCCGGCACAGCTGCAGGGATAAAGTTCCACCATGAGAGCAGCACTTTATTAGACAGCTAAGGCCTCATTGATTGGATTAGAGATTGGGGGGTCATGTGTGGCAGTCCGTGTGTTTGTGATATACGGGGGGGCTGGGTGGTTCAAGGAAATGTCATTTTCCACATCTCCTTTCTTCGAGTGCGTGTGGTAACCTGACTTGAAGAGGTGGGTGGGTGCATTTGCGAAAGGTTTGGTTCTGCTTGGTGCAGGACTTGGCAAAGCACAAAAGAGTGAAAGAAACAGAGAATGTGTGGAACAAAATGGAGAGCAAAAGCTCAGGTCTGGTGTCTGTGCTGAAGACTGATTCCGCTCTGGCCTCTCAGCATGATCCTGTCTGGTATTAAGTTGTAGCGCAGGAGAGTTTTTTTTTTTTTTTTTGCCAGACAACTGAAACAAGAATTAGCTGGAGACTTAAAGGTTTTCTCTGATTCCTTTGCTAGGAAGCGAGACCCGTTTAGGAGCGATTGAATGTGGCTTACCAGGGATCACTGATCATCCTCTGTGCTATTTTGTTTAGGTTAGAGTGTGTAAGAGAGAGAAACTGAATATGAATGAGTGAATGTGGCTGTGTTTCATTGGAATTTTACGATAGACTTTTTAAAATATGTAAAATATTAACATTTTTACAAAAAAAAAAAAAAAAAAAATTTAAGGTGTTTATACCTTGTATCTCATTCTATTCTCAAAATACTTCCACTAATAACTTTATAAATAACATATGTATTATTTATACATTTTCTATTTTTCATAAATGTTAATATTTCCATATTTTGATAGAAATGTAAAAATGTGAATGTATTGTTAAATGGGCACTGTAAAATAGCTAAATTAACATGATAAACAAATCAGTATAAATTAATATAAATATTAAAAACATTTTAAAAAATATATAAAAAAATGTTCAATTAAAAATGTCTTATTCTAAAATGTGACTAACTTCAAAATATATTATTGTTATTTATTTGTTTTTTTTAGTTATTATTATTATTATTGCTCAAATTTACAAGCCTTAAAATTTATAAACTTTGTTTGTTTGTTTAGAAATTCTGCAAAATCATCTTAGCTGTGAGTTAATCATCTTTATCTAAAGCGGTATGTATTTTACATTTATTTCTCCAATTGTTTTTTTTTTCTTCTTGTCTTTCAGTACTGATACAAATTCAAGATTATTATATATAGGATGTAGGGCACTGCACCACACTGAGGAGGTTTTCTCATTCTGTGTTTGCTGATCAGACAAATTCTATAAAGAACAGAATGAAATGTAACAGCTCCAGACAGTTCCTGTTAATACTAGACATGTGGTTATGTAACTGTTATTTGGACCTTTGGTTCAAAACTTTTTCCTGGATAACAGCCTGTTGAGATTCCACTGGCAGAAGCACAGCTCCCAGCTAGCCCTAAACAGGTATGAACACCAAAACCAAGCTGTGCTTCTTTAAAATGCTGATGATTGTTCCTCCAATGTTTGGATTCCTCCAAACCGTTATATCTGCTCCACCATCTTCTATCCATTGCGAGGTGGAGGAGTCGAAAAGGTTCGTGGCCAGAATGCATTAGTGGGTCCGAGAGTCCGGGCTAATCCATTTTGAGAGTGTTTAGAGTCTCCAGCCAGCAGACCTCAGTGGAATCCCTGTTCAAATTCAGCCGGCCCTGCCAACCAGCTAGCTAGCCACCAACTGAAGCCACACTTGACATCTTATTTAAAGCTTATTGAGTGAAAGGACTTTGTGCCAAGCAATTTCACAGTTATTTGCAAAAGATAAACCTTGGATCTGGAATCAGAGCATTGTAATCTGACAGAGGGGAACTGTTACCGGAGCTAAAGCCCTGGGTTTTTCTTCAATGAGGCGATGTTCTGAGTGCACGTCTAAAGGGCCATCACGTTAACAAACTGACAACACGAGGAGTCCCAAATCGCATTGCATCGTTGGATATGATCAGTATGCATGTTTCGTATCACATGTCAGTTATAATATGCATCAGCATTCCCTGTGTTCAATCATCTGTGGTATGTGTCCTTACTCACCCAGCATCAAAGGAAGATTTGTTAGCCTTTGTGGCAAACTGAAGCATGGGGAGGGGGGAGTGTGTGACAGAAAGGTCATGTTCCTCCACCACGGCAATCTGATTTCTTCATGCTCTTTAAAATAGCCTCTCATCGTAAACCTAAAATGGTCAAGAAAGATAAAAGACCCCTGCCTTCTTTGATTCGTACATCTCCCCCTCCTAATTAATCGGTTCAGCGCATAAACCTGAGACTTGTCTCTTTGCTGAGCATTTTTCATGCTGAAGTCAGTCCGTCAGCCTGCCATTAGCAACTTAGAGAAGCTACAGCAGGTGTAGCACAAATGAAAGGACACTTTTTCATTTTTGTTGACTATACAGGATGTAGTCTGCCAACCGTCTAATGTTATCTGCACTCGTTTTGACTGTCTGGAAACCTTTACTGCATTTTGATTAAATCGTCAATCTGACGTGCTTTAAATCACCATTTTAATCATCCAGAGATTTTATTAGAGACCAGTCAGTAAATTCTATGTGATTATTTATAGCCATAGTAGTCCTTTGAAACTATATTTTACTCATAGTGTGCTTATTGATTCCAGCCATGACTTTTCTGGCTTGAAAGTGAATCTTTGGTCCTTTACTTCCTCTACAGGTGAAAAAAGGAAAGACAAAATCTAAAACAGAAAAGGAAAGAAAAGAAACCTCAGATTTCCGGCTTTTAGGCCTTGCGTGTATTACCCAGGGATTGGTCTGTATGAACACACAACCCTGATGGAGTCATCTGGTGAAGGCATGGTGCTGTTTTTTGGTTCAGAATGATGGGAGATTTATAGCGGCTTCATTGAACCCACGCCTCGGTGTCATAAAAGTTTATAATATTTTTTCCAGGATGAAGATTTTTAAGCACATCTTTACTTCTAGCATGAAGATATAATTCACAGAGCCTGTAACTCACTGTGCTGTGGCAGAATTTCAAAGCATTAATACTGGACTGCTCGAACATGATAAATGACCTCTTTGACACTCCTCCGCCGAGCGCTGCACTCGGGTTATACATGCAGACGGGGAGAACAGGCAGTTTCGAGATTACTGTAAAAGTCAAGCAGTCTGATTGCTCACACTTTGGAGTTTGACATTTACTTTCCCCATTGTTTGTGTGCTGCACTCCATCTGTGTAGTTTGGCTGACATTATTATCCTGTCAAAAGTTGGAACTGAATCAGGGTAAAATAATGACACACCATATTTCAGTTTTCTCACACACACACACACATATGCCCATAAGTGCAAAAAATCTTTTTTTCCATCTGTGATTTCCGAGGTCCTAAGCTCTGGAAAATTGAATGAATCCTTCACAGTGCTCAAACGCACTCGCTTCTTGTATATGTCCAACCTCTATAGTGCGACATATATTTTCAAGTGCAGCATTCTCTTATTGTTTTTCTTTGTATTTCTCTTCCTTTCAATCCCACAGGGAACATTTTCATCATTACTCCATGGGAATGGCCTTTCTAAAGGCTGCTTGTTTGATTTTCTCCACATTAGCTCCCCCTTGTGGTGTAAAGAAATGTAAAAACACATATCATGCAACTACTGTAGGTAAAAGGAAATGTGTGTAGGATCTTGTGTAGATCATATATCTTTAATTATATTCCACCTGTAGATTTTGTTCAGAGGATGAGGAATATATGTACACACAAAAACTTTACTGCATTCAAGTGTTATTAGGATTGGAAAAGTATACTGAAAACCACTCAGTGTGAAGGTTTAAGTCTATCTGCATTTTAAGTGAAGATAGTACTATTATATGTTAGAGAGAATGGCAGAAATTCAAAGAAGCAGAATAGAAATGCTTTCAAAAATCTGGAATTAATTGGTCAGTTTATTACATCGTAATATGTAAAGCTAATAATAATAATAATTATTATTATTATTATTTTAAAACAATACTGATAAAAAATACAATAAATCAGTAATTTTTTTTTCATTAAAATATAAATAAAAAAAATATTTTTCCTGTTTCAATATGTTTTAAAATATAATTTATTCCTGTGATGGCAAAGCTGAATTTTCAGCATCATTATTCCAGTCTTCAGTGTCACATGATCCTTCAGAAATTATTCTAATATGCTGATTTATAATTAATATATATATATATATATATATATATATATAATTATTCTAATATGCTTACAAAGTTGAAGATAGTTGTGTGTTTTTTTTCTGTAAACCATGATATATTTTTTTTAGGATTCTTTGATTAATAGACTGTTCAAAAGAACAGCATTTATATGAAATAGAAATGTTTTCTAACATTATAAATGTCTTCACTTTGATCAGTTTAATGTGTCCTTGCTGAATAATACTATTAATTTCTTTAAAAAAAATATGTAGTGTATTTATCTTAAAGAAAGAAAGAAAGAAAGAAAGAAATAAAACCAATATAGCGCAATACAGTTTATTATCAGAAATGTATCTCTTCCCTGTCTGTTCTGTTGGGGATTTTTCTTTAAGGATTCCCTCGTTCTTATTCGAAAGATTATAATCCAAGGCTACTTCAGTAATCATTTGTGATATTTTTAAACATCTCTGTTAGAGTTCTTTTTTTATTTTTATTTTTTTAAACCAGTGACTCAGGTAATTAACGCCCAGTGCAACAGCAATTAAGCACACCTCTCTGTGGGTGGCTTTAGGGCTGAGGGCCAAGGCTGTGGTGCTCGAGGAGCTTCCATTATGTAAGCCTTCCATAAGACATGCTCACCACCGGCCGCCCACACACGACTTAATGCTACGTTCCAGCAAGGCTGTAGCTCTTCAGTGTTGCCACAGTAACGGATGTACAGTTTCTAACCAACACAGAGGAACAGTTTGGCACAGGTTTCAGCCTCTGCCAACTCAACAGGCCTCAAGGTAAACATTCACAGCAATCATAACCACACATCAACTTGTGAAAACCACCTTCCCAGACATGCAACTCTGACCTCGTCCCAGATCCTTTTGATTGACATAAGGCCTCTTGCGTGTTTTTGAGGCCGGGTCTTGCCAGGTGAGCTCTGAGCCTGTTGGGGCAGATGTGCGGGCACTGCTGGGTGGGAGTTACCCTGAGGGCCAGCGTGGCTGGATTAAAACTCAAATCCTCCTGAGCTCTAAACAGGATGGGTGGGGCACTCAGTCACACGGCTCCAACAAGAGAAAGGCACCTCAAAGCACGAGATTCATTGATTGATCGTGATACTATGAATTTTAAATTTCATGGTAATATGGAAAGATATGTCAGTGTAATGCTTCATGTTCATTGTCGTTTGGTATGATTTATTTTTGTAGATTTCACACTCGTTGCAGTTAAACTCCTTTCTTTCTTTCTTTCTTT